>JAOXJJ010000481.1:1447554-1475930 GCA_025769935.1 Phoenix roebelenii
ATCAGGTCATTGTTGGATATGTATCAAAAAAACTTATATTATATATTAGAAAAGCCGATGAATGTGCATTATCTGACCACGTGTCGTATACTAGTGAATACGATATTTTAGAAATTGTGTATCAATTTATCTAGAGGTAGATATTGGGATGCTGGATGCATATTTTACTAGGTATGTATTATCTGACTATGTTGTATGTATTAGTGAACATTATGTTTTGTAAATTGTGTATCAATTTATTCAGAGATGTGCATTGGGATGCTAGATGACAATTTTGCTATGTGCGTGCCATCTTATCATGTAGTATGTATGGTGAAGATCAAATTTTGAAAATTATATATCGATTTATATGAAGATGTATATCGTTTATTATTTTTTTTATTTTTTATTTCTTTATTAAGTTAGAGAATATTTTTAATGGGTGGAATTTTATCCTGATTTAATTTTAGAATTTTAGTCCGTCTCGTAAGAAATTTTTTTGTGTGGTAAGCCTATTAATCGAGGTTGTTAGCTGTCCAATCCAGCATAGCCGTGTCTTCGACGGCGAGGCTAGAAGATAAAGATGTTACGAGCCGTCCGATCAAGGAATCATTTGAGAACTTTGAAAGGGAATTGCATCATGCCCGACCAAAGCTAAATGAGTGCAATGATCATGCCCATCATTCGAAAGCCAACAAATTTTCTTTTTGAATGAATGCAACAAAGAAAGATGAGGTCAATCCGATCTGCCACCGTCCATCGAGTAATAAGCGTGTCAAGATCCGATCTCTCACGCACATCTTATTCAACCCTTGATGCCGGCAGTTTTCGTGGAGAAATTAGTGGGGCATAATAGAACTAGGCGAAGAATCAATTCACCGACGCGCGCGACGTCTTGGTGCTCGACAGCCGTCCACGTCGAAGCCGGGCGTAAAAGTCCAAAAACTAGATTGGAAAACTGCGTTGAGACCTGAGAGTACGGATTCCGTTACGTTGTGACGTGGGCGCACCGGAAGCTGCCGCGTTCCACAAGTTCGAGTTATGCGTCCTATCGGAACCGAACCGGATTCCCGGGCCTCTTCGCGCAGGAACCCGACCGATCGGTATATAAAATAGAAGGACGCAGGCTGGGGAGTTAAAAGGAACGAGACCGACCTTATTCGTTCCGTGGACGGGCGGCATCGGGCCGCGTCGTTTTCTCCGTCGTCCCATAAAGAACCAGGCGGGGGAGATCTAGGGTTTCGGCGCGACTTGGAATGATCTGGGGGCTTCCGAGGCGGTAGAGGGCACCTAGATCGGTTCTGCGTTTCCCTTGATATTTGGAGCAGGATCAGGGCGTTTTCTCTGATATTTTTCTTTTTTGCGTTTGATCGGCGGTTCTTTCTCGGGATTTCGTGCGTCCAGGAGGATCCTGGCGATCTGACGACCTCGAGGAGTCCAACGATTTTTGTAGAGTTTCGTAGGTGATTTGATGGTTTGGATGGTTGAAAGAGTTCGGTCCGTTGTGAATTTGCCGAAATTTCGTCTTTGCTCGAGGCCGTAGGCCGTTGATGGAGCGGAGAAGAAGGTTTGGCGATGAGTTGGCTGGAGATTTTGTAGTATTCGATGCGTCTGGTTAAGTTCTTTGATCCGTTTTGATGATTTGACAATTGGATCCATCCGAGCCTGGGGAATTTTTGCCAATTTGGAGAGCTTTGTTTTTGTTTTTCTCCGTGGAGTTGTGTACTCGTGGTCTCGGTGGAAAATTTCGTTCTTTGTCTCGATTTTAAAGTGGTAAGGATGGTGAGCGGACACCTTTTTCTCTGTCGAAAACACTCGTGGCCTGCAGAGGAGTATGTTAGCAGAACTACGTTGCAGTTGGTGAGTCCCTTTCTTTGGTATCTGAATTATAGAAAAATCTTAGTGAATGAAAAACCTTGTGCTTCAGTTCAGTTCCTTTGGATCACTCATGCCTTGATTAAATGATCAATGGACTTGTAACTGTTTTATTTTGACAATGCTATTAGTTTTTCAGAATTTCATAGTATAGTCACTTATGCTGGTTAATGTATTACTTGGGATTTTGTACTCTGTTGTTTGTGAGCTGGGTAGATGGTGTGAATTCTTTTTGGTTCTATCCAACTATATTGATGCTTTATTATATTTTTATTCTATACATGATTGTAGCTGGACTTTGATGGAGGTGCACCACCACAACATGCATGGAGGAGGTGGCTAAATAGTCATGCTAACATACTGAAGGAATTCAGTGTGACATTTATGGAGGCAATTAGAATGGTATGGTGGTTGGCTATTACCTATATATAGTGTTTGGTGAACCTGCTGTGCTCACAGGTTGTTAATTGTTCATGAACTTTTTTGTTGCATCGATTAATTTGTTGATGGGTTATTGGGCCTTAGATGCGCCTTGGTGTTCGCCTTTGGTCATACGTCAGAGAAGAAGCTTCTCAAGGAAGGGTAATCCTGTGAATTTTTTCCCCTTTTAACAAATATTGATCCGGAAATATTTTTTAGGGGTAATAGCTTGATGCATTTTAAGCTTCGCAGAAAGCACCCATTGATCCATTTACGCGAGAAAGATGTAAGCCCTCAGCTTCCCAAGGGGTACCACTTGGAGGAATGGGGTGGGTGATATTACTGGCTATTGCAACAGACAATTTCTCTTTTAGATTTTTAATTTCATTGATTTATCCAAACCACATCTGCAGAAGCGGAAGCATTTCAAGAGGTTTCAGAGGGGAGTTTAAACATTGGCAGATAATTCCTGGTTCATGTGAATCATCACCTGTCATGACAAATCAGTTCTCTGTAAGTCTTGGCTCTTTACTTTCTCTTGGACCATGTATTTATGTTTTGCTTATACTATCGTTTCTGATCATGGATTTGTGTTGCATTCTTGAACAAAATCATTTATCATTATTCTTCATTGACATTATTATGGGCTTTCCATATTGTTCTTTTCTGATTGTATCAATTATTAGATTTCATTAGTAGGATTTCCCCCCTTTCAAGGGGTTAAACTACAGAATGGAGGACTTCAGCATAGTTCAATTCATCCAAAAATCTAAATGAAAGTTAAAACTAAACTACAAGCCCACAATATATCTAGATTGTGGCACTATAAACTCTTCTTTTCTTTACTAATCTATCAAGCATAAAGGAAATTCTGAATGTGGATCATTCCATTGTTTGACCTTTTTCTGTGCAATTTTTTGCTACCTCACTAATGGATGGATTGTTGCATATGATTGTTTACCTTTTTATTGCTGCAAACAAACATTAGTATGCATGCATTAATTTACACCTGATTATTAAATGTTTTATCATCACCGTGTTTTTAATTTTTTGGTGCACTTGGAGTTCTAACATAAAATATATGGTTATTAAACATGTATGAATGATCTTGGCGAAACATAAATTATTTTAGAAGTTTTTTAAAGGTTATTTGCTTTGAAATGGGTGGATTATAGCAACTATTGCTGAGGTTGCATCCTTGAAAGCTGAAGAATAGTGTTTTGTAAACAGGTATTATTTAAATTTGGTGTCAAACTAGTTTTGCTAACTTGTGCTCGTGCTTTCATTTATATCCTTTGCACTACCTTGATCTTAACATAAATATATTATTTTGTTGAACTCTTTCGTACCCAATAGCCATTCCCAGTCTTGTTATTCTTTTTAGCTTCTAAGACTAGGAATGAGGTATAGAAGGAGAGTGATAGAGAGGAGAGGTGCCTTGTTGAGAAA
Source organism: Phoenix roebelenii (assembly GCA_025769935.1). NCBI lineage: Eukaryota > Viridiplantae > Streptophyta > Magnoliopsida > Arecales > Arecaceae > Phoenix > Phoenix roebelenii. The sequence continues at coordinate 1,451,278 of JAOXJJ010000481.1, forward strand.
ATTGCAAGTGCATTGGACTGGTTTTGCCATGAGTTAGCGGACAAGGTAGTTGAGATTTTTGTTGCTTTGATATCTGTAAATGCCTCATTTACTTCTCTATGAATGGGCTTTGTATTTTAAAGGATTTGGAGGAAAGATCGGGGTTTTGACAATAGATGGGAAGCTTGCTATTGTTCACAAGGTATGAGAATGATGAACTCGTGAAGAGTGATTAATTTTGCAAGCTTTGGGGGGTACCATCCAGATCAATACATAGATCACTTGTTCTAGTTTATTCACTTAAATCAGTGCTTAAGAGCTAACAAAGTTGATTCATCTTCTCTCTTATAATATTCTTGATCTATGTTCAGTGGTGGTGAGAGGTGGCCATTTTAAGAAACCAAACATGTAGTTGGTGGTGAGAGATGGTCATTTTTGATGCCTGTTTGAAGATCCTTAAGATTTTTATAGTAGTGGTTTTGATTTTCTAGGTGGTGCTGATGATAATGAGAAGATTAGGACTTTAGCAGTGGATTGGAAATTTTGTGCTATTGCAATTCCTTTTGATGATAATGAGAGGATTAGGACTTTTAACAGTGGATTGGAAATTTTGTGCTATTGCAATTTCTTTTACCCTTTTCTTCTCCCTTTGTTGGGAGGGGGTGTGGATGGGTGTTGCATGCCTGTTGAGCTGGGCAGGGCAAAGGGCATTGAAGGAGATGTGTGAAAAAAGAATGCAATTTCGCAAGCTCTGGGGGCATGTGTAATGAACCAAATTTTATTTAGATGTTCTTCTTGATGACTGACCACAATATCATATTATGAGATGAGAAAAAATGTTAACAGCCTTTTGACACATACACTTAGTTTTCCTCAGCCTTGTAAAATTTTCATTTTCTCATGCCCAACCAATTCTGTTAGACACCTGCCAAATGTGGTGACGGGTGAGGAATGCATTATGATGTAAGAAAAAGAAGCCAAATACAAGGAATTTTATATCTTCTCTAGTGCTGGGAAAAGGATCCTTCTGGTGACCGAGTTTTGTTAGAACGGATGGTGGATATGCTGTATATCAGGGGGATGGTGTGTATAATTGGTATGCTACGTGGTGTGTCAAAGCTTCTTTGGTGTTCAAGTATGCACCATGTTATTGGTGGTGTTTGAACCAATATTTTGAAGGGGTCTTCATTATATAATTTATTTTTTTAATTCTTTTGTTCCAGACAGGAGTTATTATGGTTAATGTAATTCGTATCAGCATCTTTCCAACTTCCCTGTATGATAGTTTATTCAATATCTATTATTTGATCATGTGACTTTATGAACTCTTTTGTCGATGTTATTGTCAATAATGATTTTATATTATTAAGTTCATCTTCTCAAATATAAAGGTAATGTTTAAAGTTGAGTATGAGGCCGGGCTGCACATAGCTGAAGCCTCCAAAGCCACCATAGTAAGGGATTGGGGCATTAATAAGAAAACTTTCTCTGGAAGCCTACACCATGAGGGAGGGAGAGACTTTCCAGTAATGCACTGTGAGAAAAGATAGTGCCATTAAAGTCTCTCCTGATCTCTGGAGATATAGCAGCTGTCATGTGCATTTCCTATGACAACTACAAGTTTGTTAATCAGCATGGTCATGATATGCTGATGGATTGTGCTATGCAAAGTGCAAACATTAACTTGTTCTTTTGTAAGTCAGTGTATTATTTGTTGATTTTCATGCTTCTGGATTGCAGATTTTTATATCTAGAGATGGAGGAAATAAAAAGTACTCTTCAGTTTTAGCTCCTGGCCATCATGAAGGGATAAAGTAAGATAATCTCCAACTTTTTTTACCCATAGGTCTGCAATTACCTGCCTCCACACACACACACCCCATATGTCTATTTGAAAATCTCTGGCAAGCATTTCCTATTCGACATGTTTTTTTTTAATTGCAATCATGATTTATGATTATCCAAGATGGTGTTTCTGTTTGTTTAAAATGGCAGTCAAATTCTGCAGTAAATGTTTGGACCCTGCCTGGAGTATTTTAATTTTCAGATGATTGATTTCTTTTCTTTTGATCTTGAATTGCCCATTTGTTTTGGTAGCTGCTATTCTTCTCATTGCTCCATCTGTTTATTGATTGCTGCTTTAGAATCTCAGATAATAATTACCAGCTTAACATTTTCATAGTAGCTTGAATAAAATGTGCGGCACATGTCTTGTTCATATCATCTGCTGCATAGCAGGGCCTGCAAGTGTTAGAAAAAGATGAAGTTTCAATAAAAAATAAGACCTATGTGCTGTTCTTCGTTTAAAGTAACTAGCGTTTGTGAAAATATTCCTTGCTGAAAATATTTTTCAGGTATGCTGAAATTTGTGTCATAAATCATCTGTGATGTTACAGAACAATTACTTAGCCTGACCTGAAGAACTTCCCCTGAAGAAAGAGGAGCAGAATGTTCTTGCTGCAATAGATAGTGGCCCCTATTAATGAGCCTTTTTGAACTTTTCACTTATAATGAGAAATGACTTTTTTATGTTTTCCTAAAGAAAAGGAGCCGCTACTTGCTAATGTTTGTGTTTATTCTGGGATAGGTCCTTATGTAATTGCTGCCTACTCCAGGACCATCAAGTATCCTTCCTCTTTTTACTACGTCTGCATTTAACCTTTCTGTCCTAGAGACTGATGGTTCTTTTGAGTGACCCATAATTCTAAATCAGTTTGACTTTATCAAGAGTCTCTCTGTCTCATATAAATTCTGCAGAAATCTTATATAAAAAGAAGAGAGAAGAAAGAGAAAGATAGGTTTCCCTGGTTTGTTCCTCTTCTAGAAAAGCCAAATGGAATAACGATACGCATATTCTTCCCTTTAAAGTGTCAAAAGTATCACAATGCCATCAGTAAAAGTGTCCACCCCAGGAGCCCATTATTGTATCTGACCAAAGGAGTTATAGTGAGACTGTTTAATAAACCCAAAAAAGAGAAGAACACTAGTTTTGTTCCTGATACACTAAGTAAGAATAAATCGTAGTGTTCATCAGTTGATGTGCATTTAATGCGGATAAGCTCTTGAGACTCTTGCTTCTTCTGACTTTCTTAATGATCAGTGCGAGGATTCACATATTTCACACCTTTTCTGGTTATTAGTTACCATTTCTGTTGATGTTTTATATCTCCTTACTCTTTCTGCCTTCATATATCAAGATATTAATATTTCCCTCTACATAATAATAAAATGAATATCGATCATGGTTGTTGCTTTTTATGAAAGAATGTCGTATAGTACAACTCTAGTTATCGCTTTTACATCCGAATTAGCTTGTTTGGTTATTTGCTTTCTTACATTTTGATTTTTCTTTGAAGGAAGCACAAGTTGGCTCATTTTCTGCATTCTTTTTCAGGAAATTTGGTGATCAGGGCATTTCATCATGGCACTGGAATCTAAGTGGTCAGCATTCCACATACCATGCTTTATTCCCTAGGGCATGGACTGTTTATGATGGTATATTTTTTGAAATTCTGTCATTATCTACGATAAAGTAAGGGCTTTCATATTTTCTTTTAGCTATTCTAATTTGAACACTTTTTTTATTTGTGAGACCAAGGGGTCTGGCACTTACCTTTACCAATGTATTCTATAGGAAGATAATGTGCACAGTTCTTTTATAACATGTCATTCTTTGAATCATATGTTTTTTGGATATACAGTTTGAGGACGGTCTGTCATTTTGAAAGTCTGCAGAAAGTTTTTTAGTTATTGTAATTCGCTTCTCTTTTAACAGGTGAACCAGATCCCGACCTCAAAATCTCATGTCGCCAAATATCACCATTTATACCACATAATTATCGTGAGAGCAGTCTACCAACATCTGTGTTTGTGTACACTGTAAGTACATTTAATATGACTTTTTGGCTGCAAATTTAATCAAGTTTGCTTTTTTGCCTTTTTCATTTTTGTATGTGTTTATGCTTATGACTTAATTAATAGAGCTTGAAAAGGCCCAGTTAACTAAACAGAATTGTGGCTTGATGCTCGGGCTTTAGGTATGGTGACTATTTTCTTTTTGCAGGGGGTTGTTTTTAAAATTTTCTTTTTAACTTTTTTTTACTATATTTCAATGAGCCTGCAAAATGCAAATCATTGGCTGCCCATGCATTATATATGTTTCTACTGAGTTTGTCATATTCATGTAAGTAGGCGCGCATACAAAACATATATAGATACACATGCACTTGAATTGTGGTAAAAAGTTTCAGAACATTAGATCCCTTTTGTATTCTTCCACAACCCTTTTGCATAATCATCCTTTTCCACTCTAGTAGCCCGGGTCCTCAATTCGCTACATTGTCCTTCCTTGTGTTACCTAGACTCTCACATCCACTAGGATGAATCTGTGTTGAATATGCATCCGCAAGTTCGATGCCTGCTAGACATTTATGCACTTATAAGTTTCTTTATTTGCTAATTTTAGAGATTGATGGAGAATTGGCTTATCTAGCAATGTGTTCGACACACCATAGTGACACTACAAATAGGGCTTTTATTTTTATGTTAGCTAGAAAAGGATGTCCATAACTTTATGAAATATCATGTTGCTTTCATTTCTAGGTTAATTTTGGGAGGGGATTTGTAGGTTGCGCGGAGATCTATGTTATTGAGTGGCGACAGGGCAAAAGCAAGGTTTGGCCAACCGATACTAGAGGTTGTACTAGTCGGTAGCTAGTTTGGTACGATATGGGCATGTACCATGCTATTTTGGGGCATACTGAAAATAGGAAGAGGGAAGGGGTGGGAGAAAAGGAGAGATGAAGAGAGAGAGAGAGAGGGAGAGGGGCATATTGAAAACATTCCCAGCTGTCATGATGAGATTGGGGATCGAACCGATCCACCTCTTGGGAGACCATTTAGACTCGAGATTGTCAGCTTGGATGGGGGGATCTGGGCAGTGAAGTCTGCTTGCGAATGGGTGATGAACCCGATGGCACAGTTCTTGATCCCAGCTCTAGGGTTCTGAATACAAAGAGCAAAACAAAAGAGAGGCGAAGGGTTTTGAAGGGAGACAGAGAGAGAAGATGGTCACATACCTGGTAGAGGAGGGATTACCGAATTGGGCTGGTTTTATAAGGTTTTGTAAACGAATCGAAGCGAACCCCATTATTGTTCTGACTTAGAATCAGTTCAGTATGGGCCGAATCATCCAGTTTGGGTCCATTTGGCAATCAATGGGCAAAAGAGTTGGCTGTTGAAGATGGGATAAATAGAATGGGAGAAGGGATTGGGATGGATGGTTACACGGATTGTTTTCAATTCAACTAAACTAGTATTATCTCTTGTTTGAACTTTTTTCGTTTGTTTCCTCTGAACAATCCTTGCTTCAATTGCTTTATTTTCCTATTCAACTTTCATTCGCTCCTGTTTTGCTGTAAAACAAATGGAATAGCCCTAAAAGAAAATTTCAGATCCTTAGAAATGTTATAAGTAGCCTCACACAGCCTTTGAGCAACCCTATCCATTTTAAGTCCATTTATTTCTCTTTAAATGTGAATTACAAACCCAAAAAAGAGCAGCCAGCCTAGTGCATGAGGCTCTTGTCACTTGGGAATCTGGAGAGGGCCAAATATATGCAGTCTTACCCCACTTGCAGTGAGGCTATTTCCATGTTTTGAACCTATGACACCTAAGTTACAACCCTCTGCGAACTACGAACCCTAGACACTTAAAATTCTGGATACCAGAGACTCTTTCCTCTTCCCTTGCCTGGATTAATAGGGATCTTGTACCTAGGTTCGTGGATCTGGTGATTGAGCTGATGATTGATAAATAGGAATTGGGAACCAGTCTTACCAAAAGGGTATTAGCTTGTGTGTGCACAATCGCTTGTGTGGACAAATAGCTTCACATATTGCAAGATGCAGAAAAAATCAAGGTGATTGAATCTGCAATTTTGTATGATCTGAAATGAGTTTTCGATATGAATTCTTATATTTAACAATGAAGTGTTCTAGATTTTGCTCCAAAAAATGTGTTGTAATTATCCATGATGACAAAAATCTTTGGTTTGGAGGCGAATCCTCAACTCTTGATGTAGAGAAATAGAACAAAAGGGCAGAAGGCATGAAAAAAGAAAGAACCAGGATTTGCTATGATTTCGTCATCTAAATTTTGGGACTCAGCCCTACATGTATAGGTCGTAATGACTTAAAAATGTTAAAGACTCATTTGATCCTAAAGTATTGACTAATTGTGCACTATACTGTTGGAGGCTATTTTTTGTGTACTGTCAACTGTTTTACTGATTTTGTGTACACTTATACTCGAAATTGCAAACTACTGTTTATGCTGCATAACTTTTACTTCTGGTAGGATACTAGTTCCATGCAGAGATCAATTTCTCGGGGAGAATTATTTTGACAAGTTGCATTTTGATTTTGATGGAATGCATCATCTCTTAGTTTCCTAAATTCAAAAGTAGTTTGCTGCTTAAAAATGTAGGCCTGTCACTCCTACATTCAGCTGTTAAGAGAACAAAGGTTGTAACTTTAATTTGGGGCTTAATTGCCATGACGTGAAATAAATTCTGCTCTCTCTTTTTTTTTAAAGTAGAAAACAATATTTTCAGTTTAATCTCGATTATTATTAGGTTTTAAACTACATTATTGTTTGTATGAAGTCTTAGAACTTGAAAATGCGGTAGTGCTGTCAGAGTTCTTGCTATGCATATGTTCATATATTAGCATAATATTATGAGTGTATTGATTGAACAAACAGAATGTAATTTCATAACCAGTTTTCCTCATGGCTGACCACATGATACCAACTAATCTGTCGTTAATTTGGGTCAGGGATTTGATTAATTGCAAAGCTATAATTGTTAATAATTTTAGTATATCAATATTATTATAAGATTTTTTTGCCCAATTGTGATGTATCAGGAACTGAGGTACTTTTTTTCTCTGTTGTAGCTAGTAAATACTGGAAGGGAAAGGGCAAAAGTCAGTTTGCTGATGACCTGGGCGGTAGATGAAATTTTTCTGTTGATTCTTATTTGAAATTATATTTATCTGCACTGAATTCCTCTATAATGCTTTTTTTTTTGTATTCTCGCAGAATTCCATTGGAGGAGTTTCTCATCACTCTGGAGGCCACGTCAACGAGCCATTCATGTCAGTAGTACCCTATTGTGGAGGTTTTGCAATTAATTACTTTTATCACCATATGTATTGATATTGATGCAAATCTTGCTTTTGTTCTACATGCAGAGGAGAAGATGGAGTATCTGGGGTGCTTCTAAATCACAAGCAAGTTGCCAACCCTTGATTGCTCTATTATGATGGCTGGTTAGCAGATTTCCCTTAGGTTGTTTATGCCATTGTGGAAACACCAGTGCCCCCATAGTTCATCTTATTGTCCCAATATTTGTTAATCAAGCATAGAACTCCAGTATTGCCTTTGGTCCTCTGTTTGCATAACTAGCTGAGTCATTTTAAGTCACGTCAAAGCTAATTATATTTGTTTTATCAGTGCCCTATTGCTGTCTTTTCCTAGGTGCTTTATCTAAATATTTGAAAATGATGCAGGACTGCAAAAGATAACCCTCCTGTAACTTTTGCTATTGCTGCTTGTGAAACTCAGAATGTGAATGTGACTGTCTTGCCAAATTTTGGGCTTTCTGGAGAAAATTGCATTACAGCTAGAGACATGTGGGGCACCATGGTGCAGGTAGTTATTCTTTTTGCAATCAGTAGTTTTTGTAATAGAAATTTTAATCAACCACCTTGTTTTGATGCTTATTCTAGCCATTCAGATGTCTTTGATGGTTTAATGTTCTGAAGTTTGGCTTACGCTTTGATCATTTTGGTTCCAACATGGATCCATAATTTGTCTGCTAAAGGGAATCAACTTTTGCACTTGTTAATCCATTGAAATGTTAGTGTTTGGGGACCTGTTCTTTTGCTGACATACTGTCAGCTCTATAGGATGGGCAGTTTGATCGTGAATATTTCAATGCTGGCCCTAGTATGCCATCTTCTCCAGGAAGTACACCTTGTGCAGCAGTTTCAGCCTCTACATGGGTAGAACCACATGGAAGATGCACCGTTGCATTCGCTTTGGCCTGGTCATCTCCTAAAGTAAAGTTTCAGAAGGGATGTACATATCACAGGTAGTGCTTTGTTGGTATATTTTTGTAGAACTAAATTTCTTGTCATGTATTGCTTGTTGTTCTTTCACAATGTAATCCATGTGTGTGCACGTTTGCATGCCTGTGTATGTTAAAGGCAACCTCTCTCTCTCTCTCTCTCTCTCTGTCATGCATGCTGCACGTGTAAAAGCTGGACTTGAATTTAAGGGGCCTGATGCTCAACCTTCATCCTGTCTATATGGCAAGCTTTCATGAAATGATTTATGTTCTGTTAATTTATGATGGAATTTAATTGTCTTTATCTCAACATAACATACACCCTTTAAGAAGTAGTACCACAACGTTCACTTTTGGCAAGAGAAGGGCAGACTGTGATACATGAAAAAATATAACTTATTGGCTGTATGACCCTTGCTTATGCAAATAATTAGCGCTGTCCACGGACCCCTTGACATAGAATCTACATTAGAAGGTGGAAAAGTTACGGTTTGATATAGTTAAGAATATTCATCTTTGGGGCACTGATGAAAAACATGTGTTCATTCTTTTACCAGCCTGTCATCTACGTGCCAAATTTTGTGCGCAATAACCTCTCTTTTACATACGTCAAGTTGAGGCACATTCAAGCCTGCACTTCCTTCTTCTCCAGTGCTTTTAGGTGATCTGAGCTGACCCTTTTTGGGAGTTCAGATACTTTTTATTAAGATTATATCTGACTGCCATTTAGTTTGCTTATAAAAATATTAAAAATGTGCAAGTTTGTTTTCTTTATATTTTAGTGGGTGAGTTATGTTTTACCCCCTTCTTTTCACAGGAGATACACAAAATTTTATGGAACTTCAGAAAGATCAGCCATCAATTTGGTTCATGATGCATTAATGAGTATGTACATATATGACCATTTATCCATTGTAAATTTTTCCCATTTACTGGTTGCATCAATATCTAAAATCATCAGTATTATGATCTGTTATGACATTGCTCTTTTCTATTTTTTATTCTTGTTTTGGATTTTATTGTGGCATTCATGTGTTTGTTGCTGTTTTGAGCTGACCATCAGGATATAAGTGGTGGGAGGAAGAGATTGAGAAATGGCAAAATCCTATACTCAAGGATGAAAAGCTTCCAGAGTGGTAATTTTGATGATCTTAGTTAGACCCTAGTTTCTTTGGACTCTATTGAGCTACATTTTAGCTATAGCAAATATGCTTTTGATTCTGCTGGTTTGGTACAAAATTTCACTGCTTTGTATTGGTCTTGGTATATCTATTCATCCTAGCATATTATCAACTTTTTATGTTATGGAAATCATTGCATTAAATATAACGACTATGTTTAAGATTGTATACTGTTATCTGCAAGAATGACTTCAATTCTAACATCATCTTATTTAAATATGTTTTGATGTTTCCAGGTACAAATTCACTCTTTTTAATGAGCTCTACTTTCTGGTTGCTGGGGGAACAGTTTGGACAGGTACTTTTCTTTGTGTGCTTGCTTTTCCAGTTTTCCTTATACTATACCCTCCATCAATTTGAACTATTTTTACAGAAGTTCTGTTTGCATGTCAAGTAAGGAAGCCATTATTTTTAAGACAGTTTATTGGTGATTATTTTTTAAAAAGTAGGAGGTAATTCTTGAGGAAATAATAGCCTGATTACTTATGCTGTGCAGATGGTGAAGCTCCTGTCATTAATGAGAAACAAAGTTCTGGTTCCAACCGCCAAAAATCCACAAAAATGGCAAAAGAAGATGCCAAAGCTGTGTCTACAAAAAGAAGCCATGTGAAATTGGCTATGGATCAGATTTCTTTTGACACTGAACTAAACAATGGTGATGAGAAAATGGTCCCAATGTCTTCGGCAGGAGAGGATTTGGAAGATGGTGACAACTTATATAGCCCTGAATCTCTACAGGCTGGACCCCTTCTGCACCTGCATGATGGTCCTGAAAATGTTGGGAGGTTTCTGTACTTGGAAGGAGTAGAGTACATCATGTGGTGTACATATGATGTGCACTTCTATGCTTCTTTTGCTCTTCTGGATCTCTTTCCAAAAATTGAGTTGAGTATTCAACGAGATTTTGCCCAAGCTGTTTTGTATGAAGACAGGAGAAAAGTCAAATTTCTGGCTGATGGTAACTGGGGAATCCGTAAGGTTAAAGGTGCCGTTCCCCATGATCTAGGAACACATGACCCATGGCATGAAATGAATGCTTACAACATACATGATACAAGCAAATGGAAAGATCTCAACCCAAAGTTCGTACTCCAGGTGTATAGGGATTTTGCTGCAACTGGTGACATGTCATTTGGAAGGGATGTCTGGCCAGCTGTTCGAGCTGCTATTGATTATATGGAGCAATTTGATCGTGACGATGATGGCCTCATCGAGAATGATGGTTTCCCTGATCAAACCTATGATGCTTGGACGGTTCATGGCATCAGTGCGTACTGTGGATGTCTTTGGCTAGCTGCGCTCCAAGCTGCAGCAGCTATGGCTCATCGCCTTGGGGATCATGCTTTTTCTGAAAAATGTAAGATTAAATTTTTGAAAGCTAAACCTGTGTTTGAAGCTAAGTTGTGGAATGGGTCATACTTTAATTATGACAGTGGTACAAGTAGCAACAGCTGGTCTATACAGGCAGATCAACTTGCAGGGGAATGGTATACTGCTTCGTCAGGATTGCCTATACTTTTTGATGATAATAAAATAAGAAGCACTCTTCAGAAAATATTTGAATTCAATGTTTTGAAGGTGAGAGGAGGACGAATGGGGGCTGTCAATGGAATGCATCCTAATGGAAAGGTTGATGAATCTTGCATGCAGTCACGTGAAATTTGGACTGGGGTTACCTATAGTGTGGCTGCAACCATGCTGCTCCATGGGATGGAGCATCAAGCATTTACTACAGCAGAAGGTATTTTTAATGCGGGCTGGTCAGAGGAAGGATATGGGTAAGCATCTCCTCTTCTTCTTTTACTTTAATCTTGTTTATATAATTTCTTTTAGATAATAAAGTTTTTTTATATCTACATGGTTTATTATGCATGATGGGGGAAGAGTTGTGTGCGGGGTGCGAGTATCATGTAATGTCGATATATCATGAAGAATATATTTCCTTCTGCGAAGTTGATATATCATGAGGAACATCGTTATTTCCCGTACCGAGATTCCCTGGCTTTCCTTGCTTGACCGGGATAGAACCAGCTCTTAGGCTGTGGCTAGGCACTCCAGTTGGAGCTCCACTGTTCCCCTCTCCTGCTCTAATTAATAACCTTATAAAGCCCTTAAACCTTTTCATTTATTTTATTTATTTAGAATTTATAAATTTATAATTTATAAATATTAGAATTTAATTCTAAGTATTTATCATTGACGAGCCATAGTAACTGTACCTATCAACGAAACTAAAAGAATTATGGAAATGAGTTCAAACGGAAGATAAAAATCTGTTGATAAATAAATCTCAATTTGTTAAATGTTACTTATTAGGTCCTGTTCTATAATCTGGCTTGATTTTATAGTCCAAAAAATTCCGTAGCATGGCATATCTGGGATAATAGTAATTAGCGAAAAATATCTTTATCCTATAAAAAATGGTTTCTTTTGATAATTCAAGATTTTAAATACTGCGGGAGAGCAATCTTTCTTTGTAGAATGGAACATCCTGTGCACAGGACAGATACTTGGTATGGTGGCCCATCCCATCCCAGTCCATTTTTCGACTCGTCCCATCCTGATATTTGGGATGGTGGAGCACCCTGCTACCCCACTGGTATTTAAAATCTTGGATTATGCAAATATATATTTTTTTCTATAATTATGCAGACTGGCATAATCATATGCATATGAACATTTTGCCATCGGATTGAGCTGAGATCTAGTTTCACCCGCATGTATGTTGTAATTTGATAAATATGCATGAGAACGGCACGATGATATTCCAGATTGTTCACATGGTTTTATCCAGCTCAGTTGTAAACTTGTGTAATGGATGATGCAGTTTCTAATTTATGTATGCTTTTGTGCTAGAAAGTTAAAAAAGGCTATCTTGCTTGTTGGGCGCTTGTTTAAATTCCAACTAGATATTTGGCATATTGGTGTTAGTTTATTCCCCCTTTGGTATTCGATTCTTGTAGAACTTATGGGTGATGTTAATTTTTGCTTAAATGCAGGTATTGGTTTCAGACCCCCGAAGCATGGACTACTGATGGACACTACCGCTCGCTGATATACATGCGCCCACTTGCAATCTGGGCGATGCAATGGGCCTTGTCTCCACCAAAGGCAATCATTGAGGCTCCCAAAATAAATATGATGGACAGGGTCTATATCTCTCCCCTCAACATGAGAGCTCTCCATGAGGCAGGTGTGAGAAAAATTGCACCTAAAAGTAGTTGTTTTGGCAATACCGTCTTTCACTGTGAATGCTGATCAGATAGAACGTAGAGTCGGTGAATTCACTTTGTATATTAGAGTGGTCAGGTTCTTGACTCTCCCAACCCTTTACTAGGGAAAGCGAAGGGTTGGGATTTTTTTTCTTTAGAAATTTAAATAAAACATGTAATTTATTTATCCCAGGGGAATCGATAGTCATAAAATCTAGTGGTTCATCAAGAGCAGCCTCAATGCATAACATTGTACAGTGAGGATTTTTCATTTTTTCAGTTTTCTTTATATATTGCCCCTATTTTTCTCGTGCATTATGCCTTTCCTGTTCTACTGCATTATTTATAAAATTGTGGTGGATTTGGTGGCTGGAAATTTGACCAGTAGCTGTGTAGCTTACTGGCTGCATCCTGGTTAGCTGTTGAAAAAAACGATTTGGGTGCTTCGTGATCTGTTATCGATAAAAATTAGGGGTTTCTATTCAACAATCGATCTTATTGCACTGAGTGCAATTTATCTCAAAAATTGAGTTTCAACACCGGCCGAGAACCTTGCCAGAGCCCAGGCTTGGACTCGGTACCTATTTCATCAAGTTGCCGAACCGAGGTCGCTTTCAATTCTCGCGCATTGTTTCATTAAGCTCACTTTATTGGCTTGGTCTATGGTCACAACAACGTGGCTCCACCAGCTTGTATGTAATCGTTCTCAGAGCTATCGACGCATTATCATCATCATTTCAAGACTCATATCTAGGATCGTCACCATGGCTTTGATGCCCTTTTGGTGGAGAGATGGCGAGTCCGAACTCAAGGGACTTTGACATGCATGTTGGAACTGAGTTGATCCAAAAGCTGAGGGCATTGAGTTTTGGTTTTAACTAGTACATCAACTCCTTCACCTTTCTTTTGTTATTCAACTAGGATGGTCATTTCGCTCTTTGATTTCCGACAACCGTTCCACTTCCACCGACTCCCTAGTTTCTAGAATATCCATATCTGCAGCCTTTATAAGGTCTCAGTATGTGGATCCCACATGTCATGAGGAGCACAGTGATGCGTATGACCACCGAAGGCTAATCTTCTTGTTAATTACATATATCTGATGTTTTTGCTCTTTTGTTTATTGAATGAGAGCTCTTGACCTAATATTTCTTCAAAAGCATGCCCAACGTTAACTTTATTTTCAATAATATGCTCTTTTTACGTTGCCTCCTGCCAAAATCACACGCTCCCGCATATCCTCGAGCGTAAATCCGAAACACCAAAGCGACCCGTTGCTCTAGGGTTGGGGGGGATCTCGAACTCATCTTGCGAAGAGAAATTAACGATAGGAATCAAGAAAGGAAGGTGCCGACATCTAGACAGAAAGGAGAGGTGGAGAGGAGACCGTATACATAAATGAATGCTCACTGGGCATTACAACCACATTTTTTTTTTTTTTTTAATGAGGAGGGAGGCAAAGCGACCGGCCTTTATTAGAAAAAGTATTGTTTACATAAATTATTTATAAAAAAATTGCGAGAAAGAAAAATATAAAAAAGTAATAAAATTTTTTAACAAAAGGTAGTGGTCTGTAAGTAGACTTGTTAAACTATTCAACAAACTGAACAATCTTATAAGTGATTTGAAAGATCTCTATATCTTCAAAATGCAACTATATAAGCTCGGCATCCTTATGTGAGTCGATCTTTTTTAAAAAGATAAATCAACGTCTCTCTGTGTGCGGCGCCAATGCTATGACATTATTCTCTAGTAAGAGATAAAAATCAAGTAACTTATTTGAATACAAATGTTTCCTGTTGAAAAAAGTTCATAAGATTTTCTACAAAATATAATAAATAGAACTTAATTTTTTTTTAAAAAAAAATTGAACATTCCGTTTTTTTCATATTTTTCAATAAGTAGCATAAACAAAAGTAGGCGAGAGAAGCACGAGCAAAAAAAAAAAAAGGACTTTTTCGCTCTTAGCCGGCCAAAACATGAACAAAAGTAGAGAGTCCAAAACATTTTTTATCGGAATAACAAAAAATATAAAGCTGAAAGTTTTTTTCTTCTTGAAAAATATCAAGTTTGGAGTTACAAAGTCTTCTCACTTGGTCAAGTCAGCTCGAATCCTAATTCGACAATCCATGACTTCTAACTTCAATAGTCATTCAATGCATAATACAAGGCTTCAACAAAGGCAAATATCAAAATACGTTTCAAATCTAATTGATGTGTTGTTGGTACACGTATGGTCGACATTTAAGATCCAACCAAACATTTCTACTTGTCAAGGAATGGATATATTTAATCATTTGCAACCGCCTCTAATCAATTAACCGGGTGTTAAGGTTATTCCTTGTCTGCTTGATATTTCCGAGGTTACTGATGTGAAGGAAATGAAAAAGAAAAGAGAGAGATGAGAGACCTTGATGGTTAAACCTTATGTTCATTTCAGAGCCTTCGACCGAAGAAATTTATCCACCACATTTTGGACAGCATTTGGTTAGTGAAACTAACAACAGCCCTTTGTCTAGTATTTTGCCAGCAATGGAACATAGCCTCAAGTTATATTTGAGCAAAGACTAATTTCAGGAGGCCCTCAATGCATGTATGGAAAATTAAAGCTCTCATCTCAAATATTAGGAGATCGTTATAACTCACTGGAATTGGCATGATCTGCAAGGATGGTGGAATATTGAGTTACCAAGCTAGCATTCTAATATTTTGGAGCACTTAATTACAAGAATCAATGAAAAAACCTGTCGTACATTCAATTTGAATTCATCACTCACCCGGCATTGGACCTAAGTTGGGCTTAAGGTTGCTGGAATCACTTTTTTTTTGTCTCTAATTATTGGTTTTAGCCTCAATTAAGCCATCATGAGCCAAAAGCTTCCCTAGTTCTTTCCAAAATTCCTTTCTTTTCTGCCCCCATTGTACTACCTTCACGACTCGGCCAAAGGAGCACACTCCTGATGCATGTGGCATCAGATCCTGATGGGTCCAGCCAAACCAGCTACTGTAGTAATTAAGCTAACTCAAACTGTCATCTACGTACCCTATGCTTAAATTTAACTTTCTTGAAGGAAGAGAACAAGAGCCAATGGAATATATATATATTATTTGATGCAATGAATTTGATTATTGACAACCAACCTTCCTTCCTTACTGTTACATAAAAATCATTCCTTGGTGCCCAAAAAGTCAGAGAGGAAAGGTTTTATTTTGTTTTCATGATGATGTGTCTATTGATCAGGTATGCAGCAACATTCATAAACATTACTTCCGGGGTCCTTCAATACGCATTGGCCTCCTTGACGAAAGCCATGGTTGGTGCATTCCAGCTTGCACAGCGAGAAGTCAGGACCGCAATCTCCCATGCAGTAATCCCAGTTCGAGGTTTCCACATTCATAGCATGGGCTGCAAACATCACAAAAATTATATATACATAGAAGCCAGCACTTCTACCACATAACAAATAAATATCAACACGTAACTAGACATTACAGTGGGGTTCTTTTGTGATAGAATAAATTAATTAATCTATATTTGAGCTTCGGAGAGGGATAGAGAATCCTCCACCTCTAAACCAGTAGGCTATCTTACCTATGGGAATCTTTGAAATGATCTCCTTACCTTATCTTTCATTTTTCTGCAGGGTAATCAAGTCTTGGAGATTCATCAAAAAAAAAAAAAAGAAGAACCAAGTCTTAGAGAACTGCAAGTCAACTGTATAGTACAGGCCTAGGACCAAACCTAATCAGCTTTGTTAGATCATTCTTGGGTAACGGCCATAGATATCTGAAGAGGAAGAGCAAGATGCATGAAGAAGAGGAAGATGATGATAATGACAATGACGATGAGGATGACTAGCGGAACAAAGGAATTGGCAAAAGGTGTAGTTCAATGCTGAGTTGCCACGCCAATGATGTATTCTTTTAGCCATATCCGATGGGTAACCACTGCCGTTAAACCCATTGATTTCGTTCCATGTGTTGGTAATGAAAATGCATGCAAAATAGTCATCAAATACCTAATTATCTGAAAATTGGCTTGCTTAAAGAAATTGGTCCTCTTTATACTCGAATTAATCCTTGAAGGAGGCGATAGTTAGGGCTGCAAATGGATTTGATCAACCCACAACTTGACTTAGTTCTAAAGCGACCAGACCCAACTAGATCCATATTTCAAGACCCATGGATTGGGTTGGGCTCAAAAAATGGACCTGCTCTAAATTGCAGGTCAAGTTGGGTTCTTGTACACTCAATCTAACCTGACCTGGCTTGGCCCGTATATCATTCAAGTCTAATTTGGTTCAAGAAAAAAAAGGTCCAACTTGACCTAAACCTATTTAGAGTCCACTTAAAAACCCGAATCATATAAATTTTCTTCTCCTTCACTCTAACTATCTTTCTCAATATACTAAATCAACTTTTGTATAAACTAATTCTTCTTTTTTCATCTCAAACATCTCCTCCCATCTTTTTTCACTTAATTATATTTCAACATTCATCTTTCATCATTTATTCATTAGTTTCTTTTTTACAATACTTTCAAGTATATCATTATCTATATATCTCTCTCTCTCTCTCTATATATATATATATTGAGAATTATAGTTGTAAATCTAAGAATGTTCAATTACTTGGATGAATTCAAAATTTTTTGATTGAAAATTCAAGTTGAAGTTGGCTTTTTCAGTTTATTATTTAATTTTTTAATAATTTTATATTTAATTTTAATTATTATACTTAGCTATAAAAGAATTGTCAAATATTTAACTCAAATTGGAAACTTGATCCAAACCAAAAGATTTCTGGCCAAGTCCAGCTCGTACTTGACCCCTATTCGACTCCATAGACCCAACCTTATTCGACTAGATCAACCGATCTATTGGCTTTGGCACAATATCATGACTTGGATATGAATTTTGGTCGGGTTGGGATTAAGCATACCTCGATCTGACCCAACAAATTTACAATGCTAGTGATAATATGAATCCTAAATCTCAGGTTGAGCAAGAAAAGTACTTTCCCGCTCTTTTTTTTTTTCATGCTTTGTAACTGAGAAAAATCTAAGTGAAAAATCTCATGTTCTAATTGGAGTGGTGATGAATAAATTTCATATCCTCCACATTCCTGAAAGATTAAGTTCTGTATTCTATATTCTAAGGGAAAAAAGTCATGTTCAGCCGGAGTGGCGATGAATAAAAATAGTCATTCAAAATATAACTATTTGGAAAAGACTTATCTAAGCTATCCATTCTATTTACATTCAAAATTAATACCTGAACCGATATGATAATGTCAGTATTTAAATTCAAAGGCTGGGTAAGAAAAAGAAATATACTCGACATTACGTAGAAGGTGACCAATACAGCAACAAAGGAGAGCTTCATAGTTGTAGAAATAAAACTTTTGGCGGCCATTTGTATACTGGCTATTCAGCCTATTCTCCCTCCCTCCCTCTCTCTTATGAATTTGCGGATTGGGAGAAGTTACGGACCCTTACAGTATTTAAAGGCCACAAATGTGTGGACGTTATTAATGATGCAAATCTTTCATGATTTAGTTGGATTGCATAATAGATATGGTAAATGTATTTATATTCTATTACTAGCTATTATTGATTCTATTAATGATAACAGATATGGTAAATCTATTTATATTCTATTATTAGCTTTTTTTATTGATAAAATATATGTTAATAGATTTTTTTGATAAACTATATATCAGTTGATATTAATGATGCAATTTTTTCATGATTTAGTTGGATTAATTGCACAATAGATAGACATGGTAAATGCATTTATATTCTATTGCCAGCTACTACGCAAATTAATGATGCTATATTAATATATTAGCTATTCTTGGTCTCTCTCTCTCTCTCTCTCTCTCTCTCTCTCTCTCTCTCTCTCGTGAATTTGTGGATTGGAACAGGATAGGAACCCTTGCATTTGATGGTGACGTGCTAACGTTCAGGAAATTGACCCTCTCCTCGCCGCCGCCACCCGTCACAAACCTCTTGATCTCCCACCCTCGTGCCTCGACCTCATTAATTCCCTCCGCCGTCACTGCTCTCTCTGGTCTTGGTCCCCTCCTTTGCCCCTACCCCAACCCCCACCACCATCCCAAACAAGGGCGCTGGAGCCCTTGCAGGTGGGTTGTCTACAACTCAAGCTATATTGTAGCTTGGTTAATTTACGTAGCGGCATCATCTATAGGGCTCTAAATAGTCCCTGCTTATGGGTGTACGTACCTACATGTAAGCTGAGATGCATTAATCGTATCTCTACATGCAGGTCTCCATGACAGTCCCTTCATGTAGGTGTACCTAGATTTAAGTTGAGCTGCACTGTACGTATCTCTACATGTAGGTGCACCTATATGTACGTAGTTAGCTACATGTAGGTGTACCACTTACTAGCATGCTTGCCATTTTGCTTCTCTCTTTCCATCCAAAGTATGTGCTTAATGTTGCATCCCGTACATGCAACTATATAGTGGCCCCAAGCAAAACTTGATGAGCAGCTAGATTAATTAAGTAATAATTAAGAATCAAGGTTACCATCATTTTCCAAGTCATTCGTGGTGAATTGAAATTGAATGATATAGTGTATGAAGCTCGGTATTTTTGTTCATGAGAGGCAGCAAGATTATTAAGTTAAGAAGTCTCTTCACGTTAATCCTTGCCATAACAAAAGCAAATAGATCTCTCCTTAAAAGCATAACTACGTACGCAACTCATCAGGACTTAACCACCAAAAACTGAAAAGGAAAGTTGGCATCAAATCATTTAAACACATAACAACGTCAAGGTGCCCACACGAGTTAAATAGAATAACACAAATAATTTTTGAACCTGAGGAACAATGCTATACAAGAACATAAAGACCCTTCATCCCAAACATGGAGGACTTTGGATGCTAAATGCGTCATATCGCAGCATGCGTGCATCATTGCTCGTCACACTTATAGCTGGCAATCACTATTTTGAACGCTTTAACTCCAATAGCCAAGAAGCCATTTTTGCGATATTTATCATTTAATGATCCACTAAAAATTATTATAGGACACGTTGCTACTTGCGGATAGATTAACTTTCAGATAACATGCATCCATTGCTACTGCTCCTGTGTTACGGTTCATGGGGAGCACCTTACGAACTCTCCCAGCTGCCATGTGCCATTAATGGGCCAGTGGAAGCTAGCTAAAATGAGAGGAAGACCGAAGACGACCCCTCGAAAGCTCCCCTTATTAGTGCATGAAGAGACAAACAAGCACAGCCTCGCGCGCGGAGCTATCAGACTTCACGGCAACCAATAAGAAAAACCCCTAAACATCACAAACAAACCTAGTTTAGCTCCCCCGCCGAGCCAACAAAATAAATATATATATATATATAAAGGCTGGTATTGACGGTACCTGAAAGTCATTCTCATCAGAGCCTCTTCAAGTCTTTCACCCACCCGTACTTCTCCATGAAAGGGTTTGATAGGTCTTTTGGGGGGTACTCTTTAATGCAGTCCTCCCAAACTCCAGCATCCCCCAGGCCCCCCTGCACCACCCAAACGCAGCTGTTGCACTTGAAACCAGCTCCAAAGGTGATCATCAGCACCCTCTCCCCCTTCTTCAGCCTCCCCTTGGCCTCCATGTAGCCCATAACGTACCAAACACTGCTCGCCGACGTGTTTCCGAAGCGGTGCAGTGTCATCCTCGCCGGCTCGAGCTCGAATTCCCCGAGGCCGAGACTCCGTCCCACTCCGTCTATCACCGCAGCTCCCCCGGTATGTAGACAGAAGTGTTCGATTCCCGTTTTCATCCTCACGCCGCCGCCGCCGCTTTTCGGCTCCTTCCCCCTCCTCGCCAGTCTCACCGCGAGATACCGTAGGAGCTCCCAGACTGGCAGCACTCTCGGAGCCAGCTCCCGGAGGTTCTCGAAGAGGGCCCGGGCGGCCGCCTTGGGCAGTTCCTTCCCTAAATGGAAGCCCAGGCGCCCGTCTTCATCCTCCTTCTGGACCGCGCAGCTGTAGGCGTCGTCGTTGGCGCCGATGTGGGTGCGAACGAGGTGCTTCAGCTGCAGCTTGGCACGGTGCCGCAGCTTCGGGTCGTTCGACAGAAGGAAAGAGCAACCACCCGAGCGGAAGAGGCAGTTGCCGAGCATGAACGATCGCTTGTTCCCGGAGTACCAGTTGGGTGCGATGGACTCCGACGTCACGACCAGTGCGAGCTTCTTCTCGTGGCATCTGAACATATTCCTGACGAGATCGATCGCTATGAGGCTCGCGCTGCACCCCATGCCGGAGAGGTTGTAGGTGACGACGTCTTCCCTCATGCCGTAATGGTGGATGATCCTCGCTGATAGAGACGGGGCAGGCGAGAACATGGAGACGTTGACCACGAGCACGTCGACGGCCGAGGGGGGGATAGAGGACCTTCGGAAGAGGGCGTCGAGGGAGGCGTGGAAGCACTCGTCCATCTCGATGATACCGTCGGAGCAGAGGTTGGGGGAGGACTCATGGCCGAGGATGATGTTTCGCGGGCCGTAGGTGGCCTCGCCGATGCCGGAGCTGACGATGACCTTGAGGAGGAACTTGTACTCGTCGAGGCCTAGCGATTTGTTCCTTTGGATGATCTCGCCGCAGAGTTCGGTCGGCAGCTTCCGGTCATCGGATGGTTTGAAGCAGACGTAGTCAATGAGGTAGCATCCCTGGTTCCTAACTTTGTCCGCGAGTTTTAAAAGGAGGAAGAGGGAGTAGAGGAGCAGAATTGTTGTTAACACTTGCAAGAACTCCATGAGAGAGAGAGAGGGGGGGTTCAGGTTGGGAGCAAAAAAGGAATGGGCAGGGATATATAGGGAAGCAGAGAGGGAGAGGTGAGGAAGGGTGTTTTGAATCATTGAATGCCTCGCGGTTGCTTTATCTGCTCCACCAACCATTGCTGCGTTGCATTCACTAGCCTTCTCTTTCCCTTCACGTTACTTCACCACAGCTAGGAGACTCCTGGCCCTGGGGCTGCGGGGAGCTGCGCTTCTTCTTTTTTTCTTTTTTTTTTTTACCAAGAATATGATTCAAAACAGATTTCTAAAAAAAAATGCTTGGGAAAGTACTTTTAGCATATTTAATTGATAATAAAAAAATAGATTTCGAGAGTGCTTATGTTTAGTTGACCAACCACTTCTCTAGAAGAGTTATATGTAATTTCTATTATACTCTTAATAAAAATTAAGTCTTTAATGCCTCTTTAATGCTAAAGGACTTTTTTGAGAAAAAATAAAAATAGTGTGGTTTTCGGTTTACGAAAAAATAACTTTGTCATGTTTTTTATGGTAAATACTTTTCCATAAAACATTAAATCATATTTTCATAGGAATGCAACTTCCTCATCTCTCTCCTTTGAAAATTCAAACCAAATAAGAGGCATCTCATTACTTTTTTGTTGACCATACTTTTTTCCATTCTTTTTTCGCGAACCAAACGAACTCCTACTAAATACAAATCCTTTAGGCCACAGCATCCCGCCCCCCCAACAAAAAAGATGTCTCATAAGAAATGGACTAATTTATAGTGCGGCGTAGTCTATGCATGATCTAGTATATATATACATGTCTTTTAGAGAAATTTGTTTCACCATTCCATCCATTCCTTTTTTTTTACGTCTGGGTTTTTGATGAGATTCAGACAAAACTGTCGGTCAATTACAACTTATGAAAGGTGGCAGCATGCCAAGGGTTTAGGGTAAATCTTCTTATTTAATAATTCTACAAACAGCCTGGATTAGAATCCTGCTTTTGCTAAAACTTTGAGAGGGTTAGAATTTTTGGAGGTGGACTATTCCCCCGCGCAGCCCATCCTTACATATCTTTTCTTAATGTACTTAAATATATAAAGTAATTAAAGTGCTTTTTCCTTTTTTTTTTTTTTTTGCAAAAACTCAGGCTGATATAAAAAGCGTCAAAGATTAGGACTTTCCCGGACACCCCGTTCTTAGTATCCTGGATTGCTGAGATCATAGTTAACAGGCCTTTAGTAAAAAAAAAAAAAAAGAGAGAGAGAAAGAAAATTAGTATAGAAGCACGCCCATATTAATTTCGATAATGATGGAAGAATGACTCACTTGGAGATGCAAGGCATGTCTCTTAAAAGACTTTGACATCAATCTCCTCCAACTGAAAGGCGATCACTTTGAGATAATGTGTTTCAAATTTTGATGGAAAATTGCTTATCAATACGGGTCACTTAATAAATAGGAGAGAGATTGGAAGAACAGCTAGAAGTAGAGATGTGTTAATGAAGCAACTACTTAGTCAAGGTCAAGAAATGAGTTGATCTCATATCAGGGTCATCTTCAATCTAATCCCTGTTCTTGTCACCATAACTGATTAATTAATTATAAGGTCACGCCCAAAATGGCTAGTTAAAGTTATTGTTTGACTGGGCGGTGGGAAGGTTGCCAGAGAGTCATATGCAAGTAAATGTCCTTTGATAAATATGTGAGCTAGAAAAAAGAGTCTTAAAAGCCGGTCCACATCTTTCTTTATTATTACATTTCACAAAGAATACAAGTACATCTTAACTAGATAACTTTGCCGTGGAATGAAGAAAGATACAGGGCACTTGATATGTTTAAAAACCTACAAATCAAGTTAACATGTATATATTAGCAAGTTGTAGGTCTGCAGGTTGGTGAGATCAGACCGAATTAAGCATGCTCGTCCTAGTTTCTTGGTTAGGTCTTAATTTTGCACCCAGAGCTAACGTATTGATCGATTAGTTCAAGTCGAGTCATGTTCTTGGAAATGATTTTAGACCTAATGATTTATTTAGGTCTGGTTGGGGTCGAGTATGAACTGGATTCAACTGAAATATTCGATTACATACGTATTGGGACTAAAGAAATTCCGGTTGATAGTTTGAGTCGAGCATTAGGGTAATTCATCATCAAAAATAATTCATCAAAAAGGTGATAATTCATCATCAAAAATAATCAAATATAAATACATGAAAAACTTTGAAAATATTAGGAAAAAAAAAGGCAGCAGAGCTATCTTTTTCTTCATTCATGAATTACAAAACTAAGTTATATGATGTATGCTTATACTAATAAGGTATGTTCTTGTATAATTTCGGCTGGATTCCTCTATGATTTTTAAAAAAAAAAAAATTCTTAACCATCTAGACTTAGTCTTGCACACCTTGGAGGAACATCACTTCTTCATCAAACCATCCAAGTGCGCATTTGTATAAACCGAACTCAACTACCTTGGGCATGTGATATCCGGGAATGGAGTGCAAGTTGACACCCGAAAAGTGGAAGCCATGACCGATTGGCCATTGCCCAAAGATGTTTCAGCCTTGAGGGGGTTCCTAGGGCTCACCGGCTACTACCGTCGCTTCGTCAAGGAATACAGTCTCATTGCTAAACCCCTCACGACCATGCTAAAGAAAGATGGGTTTAAATAGAATTCAGCAGCACGCCAAGCCTTTGATGATCTCAAAAGAGCCATGACCCAGACTCCAGTGCTTGCACTACCTGATTTCAGCAAACCTTTCCAAGTCTTCACCGACGCAAGCAACGAAGGTATTGGTGCAGTTCTAGCTCAAGAAAAACGGCCCATAGCATTCATCTCCAAAGCCCTTGGGCCACAAAAAAAAACATGGAGCACATACGCACGGGAGCTACTCGCGGTCGTACATGCCGTCAAAGTTTGGAGGCCATATTTGCTAGGACGACGCTTCACCATTGTCACCGACCAACAAGCTCTCCGACATCTTCTACAACAAAAAATTGTGACTCCAGAGCAGCAAAAATTTCTGGTAAAATTACTTGGCTTTGAATACGATATTGTATATCAACCAGGAAAAGAAAACAAGATGGCCGATGCCCTCTCTCGCAAGGAAGGAAGTCCTATGCTTGACAACACCCTTGAGGACAAGGGTATTCTCCAAGGAGGGGGGATGATAGACACCTTAGCCCGCCGAGCCAAGAAGCCAACAGTTTGGCCGAGGCCAACCTCGGCCAAGACCAACGCCCGGGCCACATCCTTTGTTTGGAAGCCAGCCAAGGCATTGGCCGGCCAAGCCAACCAGCCGCGCAGCCCCGCGTAGGCCACGCCCAGCGCCTGCGCGAGGTTCGGCAGCAGCGCGCGGCCAGCCACAGCAGCGC
>JAOXJJ010000481.1:1480445-1490949 GCA_025769935.1 Phoenix roebelenii
TTGATATTATATAACATAACATGTCGATGTATTATTATATAATATAATATAATATAATATTTATAGTATAATACAATAATAAAGATATAAGATATTATAATTATTATCATTATATATTAATATTTTATTAATATAATATTTTTAGGAACTATTTTTTGGAAAAATATATAGAGGCACACAATCATAAAGGCATCACAATCCATGATTAAAATTGCGGTATACCGACCACGTTGTTACAGAGAAAGATTATGAGTCCTTATTTTCTTTATTGGGACTCCTACATATTTCTGTAATATAAAAGAACATTTTTTATAATTATAATATTTTATTATAGATATTTTGGTCTTAAAAAATATATAAATCAAAACAACTTTCCAACGCATGCTAAAAGTACTTTTTCAAAGAAGCTTCCTTTTGGAGCTTCTCCCAAGAAGCTAAAACAACTTTCCATTTTTTTTACCAAACATTCCTATTCCATCCAAAAATACCAAAATCTCTGCCAAATGAAGCCCTAGTTTATTCCTCAAAGCACCTATAAGCAAACGCCTCAAACCCCCTAGCATGCCACTATTTCCAACATTCATTGGCGATGTCATGCCTTCTCATTTTTAACATGCCCACCCACTTTCTTTCCAGAAAAGGTTGAGCAAACTCGATCCCCACTTTCATTTAACATGCCCACCAACTTGTTTTTCTTTCCCTTCCCTTTTGATTTGTTTTTGCAGGGAGGATATTTAGCTAGCAGAATAGGGAATGGAAGTATATTCCAGAGAAGAATGAGATTGATCTCAAGACCACCGACAGATGCTACTGATTGTTATGATAGATCCAACAGAGTGCAGACATTGGATAATGGAATTGTCTCCACTTCTAGTGTCATCGGAGCAAATGCCTTGAGATAAAATGCTGAAGAACATAAACTACCTGTTACACTTATCCAACCTGTGATTCAACAAATCAGTTACAAATTACTGATTTCTATCCAACCATACACAACAACCGCGAAATGTAAAATCAGAAAAATTAAGAGAAATTTAGCAGAGCATCCACCACTTACAAGAGTATTCCATGGATACACACCAATCCATGGATGCTGACAACAATATAACTAATTCTTCCCCTAGAAAACTATTAACATACAAGAAACACAAATGCGAACGAATAAGCAATGGAGCTAGCGATGCAGCAACATGATTTCGATGGCCAATCTTTTATCGCCGACACTTTGTAGCACAGTTGAATTGGATGTTATGAGCCATGACAAGATGAGTGCCACTCTAACCAGTAGTATAAACAAGATGGTGACGGTCAAATACCATCCTAACCAGGTAGTCTTCTTCTATTTCATGAGAAAATTGGCATTCCTATGTATCTTAAGCCCACTCCATATCCAGAGGCAGTCTGAGGGCTAAAAGGCCATCAAAGAATGGATGTGACTCGAACCGAGTGGTCAGCAGACCCAGTGATAAAGATGGGAAGTGTTGGGTGCCAATCCACACTTGTTATAGCAGCAGTATGGGGAAGTGTCCGTAGCCCACTCATATGGCCTTGCACCTAAACAAAAATGTTAATGCTATCAGTAACTACGGCAGCGTAACAGGAACAAAACTTACAGGGAAAAAAAGAGAGGGGGAGATGGGGAAAAAAGATATTTTGAAGAGAAGATGCTCACCTGGTATATGGGGGATCTAACTGAACCAGATGTCACCAACAACCTCCTGCCATTAGCATCCAGAGCTATCTCATGCCTACATATTTTCAAGCTCTCTGGATAGCAAAACCTATTTATACAAAGAACAGTTTAATTAATGGAAGCATTTACGCAATCTTTTGTGAACACATTGCTAAAACCATATGTCAAGGATGACTACTTACATAAGTATTCTATCATCTATCTTTTATCTTACTCTTGTTGAGTTTGTTAATATAGTAAATAATATTAACATTTATAGAATGCAATTCACCAAAAACCCAGAAGCAAGGCTTCTAGCTCAAATATTCAGATGACCAGAACTTGTTCCTTCATCAGGTCAAATCAACTTGAAGACCTGATAGAATGATCCACATTCCAAGTTGACTCAGGTTTAAAAGTGGAAGGTCGTATACAGATGCATTGCAAAACAAAGTCAAGCCATCCAATTTAAAAAATCACCCTAATTCCAAGTTGACTCAGCCAGACTATCTCATCACAGCCTCGTGCATTTCACATCAGGGGTCAACCCTGTTCAAAATGGAGAAAGGAGTCGAGCAGCCAAGTTTTTTTTAAAGAGATTAGGCACAGAAGTGCCTAACTATTCTCCATTAAGGTAATTTAAAAAAAAAACAAGGGAAATTCAACAGATTTCAACAGCAGCTAATACAATAGATAAGCAAAAACTTCCCAATATGAGCAGCTCCAACTTGATCCAACACAAGTGCAACTCTCTGTCTTTAAAATATCTTTCAATGTCTAATTTTTTCTTTGCAGTTAACATGACATACATGAGATGAAATGATATCAAGTGCATGATCTATCAGAAAGAAAAGGAAGGGGAAGGGGGCAGGATAGTAGGGTGGATGGTTCACGTCAATTGCCACATGTAGTGACAGTGGCAACAGCTTGGGCAGCTTACTATGAAGTGTGGAATGTTATTAATCAGTGAGGAATTATACACGTGCTGTAGGAAAAGAAAAAGGGCGTTGCATCAGAGGCATCTGTACCTACTGCAGTCTCTCGACCAAAGAACCTGACCTTGATTCTGCAAGCTCCATTCAAATATCTGCAAAACATGCACTAGTTTATAATGTTTATAATATTATTGTGAAATATTAAGGAAACAAGAATGGCAAGTAAAATTTGCTTAAAACCATGGAAATGCAAACTATCAACAATGGTTATCAGCACTAGGCACACAAGGATTCAGAATAGAATAATCATTGGATCCATGTATTCCTTGAGGCTTCAAGACCATTCTTTAGCACACTGTATGCTTATCAGCTCATGTTTTGCAAAGGATGGGGTGAACAAGTTGCCAATAAATGTTATACAAAACATGTCAAAAGATTTTTGGCAGTTCTTTATAGCGTACAGTCCAAAGCATAGACTCAAAACAAACCATGAAAGCAGATGCTTCAGCAAATAGTCCAATATGAAGTTCATATTTTAGAAATAAAGATAGAAATGGTTCTTGCCTTTCCATCACAGCCTAAACTGAAGATGCTCGTCTCATCAGGTCCAAATAGCACTGAGCTCACAGCTGAATCATGGGCAGGCCATCCTGTGATTTGTAGGCCAGCAGACATGTCTTTGGCTAGTTAAGGTTCTCTAAATGGAGATGCATATCAAGGTTCACGTGTGAAACAAAAACACCATTAAAATTTCGAAAAACAAGCTGCAACAACAACGGACTCTACATGTGCATAAAACGAGAAGCAGCATAGAGGGACCATAAATAAAGAAAACTCCTGAAAACAGCCCCATTCATTTTCTAAAATGCAACCTAGGTGAATATGACGCACAATTGAGGATACCGAACATGTGAATCATTCCATCAATTGCAGAGGCTGCTAAAATTTTTCCATTATGATTGAAGCAGAGTGAAGTGATTGCTGGTGGATCTTCACCAAGAGGAAGGACTGTCTTCATAAGAGAAAAAATAATTCAATTAATTAAAATGCTTCTAGTTAGACCACACTGAGCATAGCTTTTACAAAGCTCTTAAAGCAACACATATACCATGGCCTTCCATGTTTTCATATTCCATACAGTCAAAGAAGCGAATCCCACTTTGTCAAGTTTATTAGAGCCATGCCTATAACCATTAAATAAAGACATTTAAGCAGTTAGTTGCAACAAAAGGGAATCTAGACAGCAAAAATACAATATTAAACATTAACAATGATATTTACAGGAATTTTAGACGTGTGGATCATGACGAAGTGTCCTGATCATCAATTTGTATGTCCCACATTGCATTTTGATTATTCAACATAACTAAGTCAATCACGCCCTCTCTCTACAGACCCACACAATCCATGTGTCTGTACAAAAATGTTTGAGCAAATCCCTATATGAATGTGTGCATGTTATAGCTTGGTGGTTCACAATTACCATTAAGATACAGCTTTGTTGTATCATAAAAAATCTGTTCAAGTAGTGATCAAGTGACGTATATGTTACGAGTCCATTTTATAGTATTTCATTTACAGGAACTTCAGAATTGGGGGTCATGGAGAATGGTCCTGATCATCAACTTGTATGTCCCACCATGCATTTTGATTACTGGCAATCATGCTCTAGAACTTAAAGCATCTCTCTCTCTCTCTACGCACATACACAATGCATTTATCTGTACAAAAATGTTTGCACGACTCCAGATTTCCCAACTCCAGAGGAACTATGCTTCACTATTCCTCCCCAAAACAAACCTCCTATCTCTCCTATGGGTGCATATACAGATAATTTCACACATACAGACACATGCATAAGTGTACGTTCCAATGTTGGTAGACAAAAAAAAAACTCGGGTAATCAAAATAACTGGAGTCTCGGTTTACAACAGTTTTTAATTATCTTGGATAACATTCCACATACACCAGTTCCATGTGATTTGCCCATGTATACAAGACATATCCAAATGTTACAGCTTGGAAAAACTGTGAGAAATAAGGGCGAAATAGTCTATCATTTGCCAGTATGTTCTACTCAACAATTTACTGAACATCAAAAGACATTTGACAGTTCCTCAAATAATTCTTGGTCAGAGTCTA
Source organism: Phoenix roebelenii (assembly GCA_025769935.1). Classification (NCBI taxonomy): domain Eukaryota; kingdom Viridiplantae; phylum Streptophyta; class Magnoliopsida; order Arecales; family Arecaceae; genus Phoenix; species Phoenix roebelenii. Next base: position 1,485,195 of record JAOXJJ010000481.1, read on the forward strand.
AGGATGAAATAGATAAAGCAAATTCCCAATGGAAACAAGGTTGCTGATTAATTACCGTCTTGATGCAGCTGCAGAAACAAAAATTGGCTCCACAGGACTGCACTTTAAATCCAAGACACTGCAGCCAATAAAAAGTGACAAATATCTCATAAGTAAATTACTTCACCAGTTCACATCCTAAAGAAAAATATTTGATGTAACCTTGGAAACTCTGTTGTAGTGCTGAGATCACAGACAACTCTTTTTGCATCAACATTCCAAGCTTTGATGCCACCATCAGCTGTGCCTATGAGCAGCTATCAGCCAAACAAATGAATTTTTGCTGAATATTATCCAAAAAATGAATTCACAAATGTTTGAATGAATCATGTTAACAATCTACACTTGACCTACCAAACGGTCAGATCTGCATTCCCAATCAAGTGACATAATTTCGGCCCCACAATATATAGTAGCATTTCTGGATGTTGGGGTTGATGAGTCATATGTCCAGATCCTTCAACAGGTTTTCAGAAGACTGAATAAGAACACATAACTGAAAAGGCAGGAATCAGTAATCCATCTGACTCTAGTATACAAGCCTTATCTAGTGCATATTAACCTGACAGTCCCATCCATAGAAGCACTTGCAACATTGATTCCAGAAGCAGAAAATCTACACCTGGAAATTGGACTAGTGTGCCCTAAGAATGTTTCCTGTGAAAAAAAGAATTTATTATCCCACTTCTATAATTAGTAAAAGAATTCAAAATAAAAAACTCGCAGATATATATAATAAACTTGTACCATGACACAGATAATAAAAACCATACTCATAAGATTAACAAGAGTTGCATAAAAAATGATACCAGAATGTCTGAATTAATAACTCACCTGAAAATCCACTTTAATTTCAGGGAACTCTTCTTCTCTCAGCATGTCTCGTCTGCTTGCTGCAGCATATTTGCAACATACAGATAAATAATTGAACACTGCCTTTGCTTGAAAGAACATATTACTAAGAATAGCTTCATAAAATATATATTGCAAGCACTCGCCAATTCAGACTTTTAAAATGGATAAACTATGAATGTTTTGCATAGACCCATTGAAATCATATGAACAATCACAAAACAAGAAAGTATTTTGGGGTGCATAGCAGTTATAGAAATTAAGACTGCAAGCACACAAAAATATTGGAGAAAATAGCAAAAGAAGAAAGAGAGAAGAAGATCAAAAGCAAATAATACATAATGAAAGAATCCAAAGCATTAAAATTGTGATGGTTAAAGAGAAGCTAAAATTCTCATGTTAATCAGAATAGACCAACTATTCTAAATCAGAGGACTGTAACAGCACTTTTGAGTCATGTCAGATTCTTAATATTTATCATAACATTAGATCAAAGCATGCATCGGATTTTCTTCTTCCAAGTATATACTATTAGAAGGTTAAGAAGAGCATGCCGTTATGACTGAGAGGTTCCATATTAAATGTAAAAATGTTCCTATTCATGTGTGTGTATAACAATTGAGTGCTCAGGTGGATTGGGAAATTCAGTCCACACACCTTCAAAATCAATGATGGCCTATCCAAATTCAAAATCCAAAATATTGAACATGATCCAAAATGCATAGAAACCAAAGTTCATATATTTTGGTGGTCTCTAACCTATACATTATATTGGTACAAAAGGGAACGGTATTAAGGGCGCTCTTCCAGTAAAATATATGATAGGGCATATAACTTGAAAATCCACTTCATGGATCATGATCTACACATCTTAAAACATGGAATACATTTAAATTCACCAGGCTTTGATGATTAGATCATAGTAAAGCATAGTATCATGTTATTTAATCCGTCTATTTTGACACTCCATGATTAGGTCAAAGACCACCAAACATAAACATTTTGATTTCTAAGCCCTTTTTATAATGTAGATCATGTTCAATGGTTTAGACCTTAAAATTGGATGACCTATCATTCACTTTGAAGGTGAGTGGACCAATTACCCAATCCACCCAAGCATGCAACGTCATATGTATATGTGTGTGTATAGAGAGAGAGAGATGGATTGTGTTACTTTTAAGAGGAGAGATTATCTACTCTTTCAAGTCCAAAACTAACAATAGGGCACCCAAATCAAAGATCCACACAGTTGACCATGATCTAAACTGCTAAAAATACCAAAAACTACAAATCATATATTTTGGTGATCTCTAACCCATGCATCAAGTGGGTGCAAAATGTATGGTTAAAATGATATAAAGACCATGTTTCACTATGAACTAAGCATTAAAATCTATTAATTTTTCAATCTATAGATGTTTAAACATGTATAGATCATGATCAATAAGGTAGATTCTCAACTTAGATGCTTTATCGCGTATCTTAGCATACTAGTAAAATGAAAACCGTCCATTTTTGTCCATGTAATGCAATTAAAAACAACCAAACATGCGATTTTTGGTTTGTAAACATTTCTGGTAGTATATATCATGATTAACAAAGTGGATCTTTAATTTCGATGCCCAATTATTGATTTGGACTAAAAAGAAGTAGATATCCTTCCTCTATGTATTGTCAAGGTGGATGGGTGTTCCCTAGTCAGAGGAACCTAACAACCTGGGCACCACCTAGATGCCCAAGCAAATTGCCTCGTGGCTTAGCTAGTTCATTTTCTAAAAGGGCAAACAAAACATAGTAGGGGTGGAACCTTACTCGGCCCCCTCGGGTTTTACCCAACCCTAATGGGGCAGGTTTTACCCGACCCACAGCGAAACCGAGGAGGATGTGGGTAATGGTAAAACTCGTCCCGAACTTGATCCGGATATATATCTCTTTATAAATCCCCTCCTTTGTTCTAGTCACCCCATAGGTGAGAAAGATTAAACACATGAAAGGTTATATGCCATGATAATTAGTTGTTCGTTTTTTTAATTGATCGCTTTTCTTAGTTTAAGCCTTTGTTATGTTTCTACTATTATTGAAAATTTGGTTTGTTATCTCTTCGACTTTTATTTTGTTTAGTGTTATGTCAAGTACTAAGATTTATTTTTATATTCTTTTTTATTTGTTGATTTGTATGCAAAAAAAAATAGTAGCTTTACCTGACCCGATCCGTCCAACCTGCCCCATTTAACTCTACCCGGCCCACCCCAAGACGAGAATGGGATAGGTACGAGCAATGGACTACCCAACCTGCTGTCATCCCTATATAAAAAACCAACTATAACATAATCGCCCCCATTTTTCTTTAAATCATACATATAAAAAAAATCGAATTCACCATTATAGCATAATACATTAAGAATAACCAAAACAATAGCATGAATTCATCACATGTCAGCCAGCCAAGTCAAAAACAGGATAACAAATCACATTATTATAAGCTAAATCTCACAAGTAAAAAATATGACAAATTTAATAAAAGTAAATCTCATAAGTCATAAAAAATAGCGCATTTGTATTTGAAAAGAAAAAAAGCTTTGACTAGGAAAAAATAAAGAAAAGTAGAAAAGGACAAAAGTATGGATGAAGGGGAAAAGAAAAGAGGAAATAGGAAGAAAAAAGATCATCCAAATAAGAAGGGAAAAAGGAAGAGTAATGTGAGGAGAAAAACTAATACGAAACGTAAGCTATGTTACATGGACACTCGCATCCAACTCCAAACTTCCATGTCAGATACAAGTATCTGACAATTAGATACTTGTAAAGTTTCTTAGGATGCCACCTTTAAAGATTGGCAGAGAGCTAAACTCTCCCAACAATGAGTTTGGCCCCCCATTTTAACATTAGGAGTATTTGTTATTTTTAGAGATTGGTCAAGGATATAGGTACTAAAATAACTTCACAAAATATTTTTTTATATCATTAAGTTAATTAGGAAGTTTGAATGAGAAACATATATACTGGAATACCTTAACAAACAATATATTGTTAATATATTTTTAATATTTAGACAATATTTAAAGATACAAAAAATATATGGTTTAATTTAATTAAATTTCATCTTAACAATCCCCATATTTTAGTTTTTTCCTCTACCAAATAAGATTTTTGGATATACATCCGAATCCAACACTTATATTAGTGTCCATGCAACACTGAAGGCATGAAAAAATTTAAATTATAAAAAATGTTAGGGGCCTCCGGACGAACAATAATTGTTGATAGCCTCCTAGAGGTCTGTTGGGCTCCACGAGAACCTTTGGTCTACATATGGTGCACAAACAAATGGGTAGATGATAACTGGTAAAGGGCTAATTATTTGCCCTAGCATCGAGAGATGAGGGAGGTATTGGGTTGGAGAGATAAAAGAAGCAATGAGCAAATTGAAAACAAATCTTAAATCATGTTAATTTCACTGCTAGTTTAACTAAAATAAGTTTATTTCACTCACAAAAGAAAGTACAAACTTAAAAAATGGAGGCCTATTCATTGAGATTTCTTTCTACCAAAGTAGTATCAAAAACTCTAGAACTTTCGCTCAGAGGTGCTCTTACAGTTCGTAACGGCTAGTTGATCGGAGGTGGTGGGAGGTTCTACAGTGCGCTTCCAGCATTGGAGAAGAAGCTTCGGTGGCCTGGGCTACAGCCAGGTTCTTTTGCTTTTGCTCTGAGGTGGTCCTTCAATCTGAGGCGCTTGTAATAGCTCCTAACAGCTAGTCGATCGGAGGGGTGGGAGAGCCTACAGTGCTCGACTGGCGTTGGAGCGACCGGCGTCGGAGTAGAAGATCGGCAGTCTGCATTGCGACCAGGTACGTTCGCTATCTCTCTTACTGCTTGTTTGCTCTAAGGTGGTCGTCCTGGGCTTGTGCTCGGTGGCAATGGAGAAGGTGGAAGACAGGAAGATGAAGGGAGTGGCCCTGGTGGTGGAAACCGGGTCGACCGGCGCGGGGGGAGTCAGGCAGCAGGGCGAAGGCCGGGGGCTGGGTGATGCACACGGTCTCGCCGGCGGAGGTGGAGCATCTTTGCAATGTTTCACTGTGGTGCTCGATTTGCCTGAGGCACCCATCAAGGCTTCGCGGCGAGAATGGGAGGGTCATGCTGTGGTGGTGCGCAGCCTTGGCCGCCACGTGCCGACAGATTGGATCGTCTGGGACGTCGCCCCATAGGGTAAGTTGGAGGCGGTGGTGGCGGTGCCTTTGGTTGATGACATCGCCCTCCGGTTCTGTACCACCGCCGATTGCGACTGTGCTCTTGCTGGTGGCCTGTGGGTGGTGGTAGACCAGCAATTGGCAATAGAGGCATGGAGGCCAGACTTCATGCCAGGCATCGACGCCGTGAAGACGGCGACGGTATGGATCAGACTCCCACGGCTACCGATGGAGTACTAGTCCAAGAAAACCCTTCTATGGATTGCAGCGAACGCGGGTCGGCCTCTTGCCGTTGACGGATTCACCAAGCAACAGAGAGTGATGGGTTTTGCCCGGGCGAAGGTGGCCATCGACGCCACCGCACCGCTGCTGCCCGGCGTCCAGATCAGAGGCCAGACGAGGGCGTGCTGGCAGCCCTTCGTCCACGAGGAGGTACCAGAGTTCTGCTTCGGCTGCGGGCGGATCGAGCATCTAGAAGCTTGCTGCAGGTTTCCAACGCCGGTGCAGGTGGGGAAGGGAGGTTCCAGCAGGGGACTTCAGCCTAGTTAGAGGGGAGGTGGATGGTGCGCCTAGGGATCCGGACTCGAGCTCTGGGGAGGAGTGCCGGCGGCCGACGTTTGGCCCTTGGCTGGTGGCCATGAGGCTTCGGCCGCCGCGTGCTGCGACGGGGCCGCC
>JAOXJJ010000481.1:1491049-1505435 GCA_025769935.1 Phoenix roebelenii
GCTGCGACGGGGCCGCCGCGTGCTGCGACGGGGCCGCCGCGGCCGAGGAAGACCGAGACGCCTGAGTCGTTGTCCTCCGCACCTCAGCCCCCTCCCACCTAACTGATTTCGCCTGATTTGCCCCCGAACTCCGACGACTGGCAGAAACAGACGAAGGTGGCGCGATGGCGATCACCCCCAAGGGTCCGGTCGGCCATCAAGGGAGGCATTTCGGGATCGGGTTTGATCTCAATGCTGGGACGGCACCGGGCCGGGTCGAGTTTCAACCTGCTGGCTGCCCTGGTCGACTCAGTGGGTGATGCGGGCGATGTCGGGCCGGCCGGGGTTCGAGCCGGCCCAAAGATTAAATGCCTGACTCAGGGTTGGGCCCATCCTTTAAGAGGCCCAAAAGCCCAAAGTCTAAACCCGTGCTGGGTGGGTTGGACCTGGTCGTGGTGGGCCGGCTCGGGCACGTGGAGCGGGCCTTCAACGCTGTTAGCCCGGGATCGAGCCTTGTGGGCGCTGGTAAGGTCGTGCTTGGGTTGGGCCGTGTGCACGGGGACAGAAGCCTAGCTCCTTGTCCGCATTTTCTCCGATCGTCTCCCCGACACGGGAATCCCCGACCTTGGCTCTGCCACCAGTGGCCCTCGAACCCCCTCTGCCTCCGCCATCGTCGGCTTCCGGTGTGGCGCCGAGGGCGATGCGGGAGGAGTGCGCTAGGGGCGCCTTGGGTTTGGTGGGGGCTTCTCGTGTGCGACGGCGACAAGCCCTTCGTCGGGTCTCTTGGAGCACTCCGCGGTGGCGCGGGCGGTGAGGGAGGCCGTGATGGGGAAGGCGGTCGCTGTGGAGGTTGGGGATGGGTCGAGTGTTGGGCCAACCCAAGAGGGAGAACTGGCTGATTGGGTGATGGATGATGGAGCTTTGCTTGGGGAAGAGCAAGGGCTGGACCGGTATTGGGACGTGGAATGAAGATCATTGTTTGGAATTGTAGGGAGTGGCCAAGCCCTCTTTCTATTCCTCTTTTGGTAGACTGGTCCAGATAAATAACCTGGACATTTGTTTTTTGTGTGACGCGTCTGTCCCGTGACAGCCTCTGCCGAGCACGGTGTCGCCTTGAAACGGCCTGGGAGTCCTTTGCAGTTGAGTCCCAGGATCTGTCTGGAGGCATTTTGGTGCTGTGGAAGCATGGAGTGGCCACGGTGGACGTGTTCCATAATTGTAATCAGCAAGTTATTATGGTAATCTCCGAGCCTAATGAATCTCCTTGGGTATTGTCTGGTGTGTATACTAGCATAAATAATAGGACAAGAAGAGTTCTTTGGGAGGAGGCTTCCAGCCTTGTTAGTCAGGGGGTCCCAACCGTGTTGGCAGGCAATTTCAATTGTATGTTGGGGCCTAATGGGAAGAGGGGCAGCAGGCCCTACACTGACACGGTGGAGCAGAGGGAGTTTTGGGACTTCCTGATGAGGAACAGGCTGGTGGGCCTCGAGTTCTCTGGGCTGAGGTTCACGTGGTGCAACAATCAATCAGGTCATGCTAGGGTATGGGAGTGGCTTGACAGGATTGTTGCTTTCCCTTGCTAGATTCAGCTAGATCCAGCTGTTTCCTGCTTTTCAGATTCGTCATTTGCCTCGTATGGCTTCTGATCACTGGCCGCTCCTGTTTTCCACTGCTGCCCTTTCCGCTTCAAAAAGGTGTGACTATCGTACCTCTAGTCCTGGGATGTGGTTTGGAAGGCCTGGGGGCTGCCTGTGCAAGGTGATGCCATGCAGCAGGTCTTGCGCAAGTTGGAGCTCAACAAACAGAGGCTTTGCAGGTAGAATTGGGTGCTAGTGGGTGACATCTTCAAGAGATTGGAGGTGGAGTCATCCATCGTTGATCTTCAAAGGAGGGAGGACAGTGGTGGTGACCTTTCCAAGGTCGACATGTCAGTCCTGCATCAAAAGTTGGATGAGCACCACTCACTGCTGCAGTAACAGAAGGTTTTCTGAAGATAGAAGTCCAAGGGCCAGTAGATAAAGGAGGGGGATAGAAATACCTGATTCTTTCACCGGTCGACCTTTATTAGCCGTCAGACTAATATGATTCGGTCAGCGCGAGACGAGACAGGGCGGCGGGTAGAGAGTAGGGTCAGTCAGATTTTGTTCGACTTTTTCAAATCAAGATGGACGGAGGAGAACAGCTCTAAGTCTCCCAGATGTTGGGATCCGGGCAGTAGAGAACACTGAATTGATCCGGCAATGTCGGAGTCGGAGGTGAGGGGTGCTATTTGGGCTCTAGCTAAGGACAAAGCCCCAAGTCCGGATAGATTTCCCTTTCTTTTTAGGAGATACTGGTGTATCATTCGTAAGGTGGTTGTAAAGACAGTCCAGCAGTTCTTTAGTACGACAGTGATGGCGGATGACTGGAAGGCCACTTTTGTCACCCTCATTCCTAAGCGTCCTGATGCAGCAGAGATTGGTCACTTCAGGGCAATCAGCTTATGCACGATTCTTTATAAGGTGGTCGCAAAGATCCTAGTGGGCAGGATGAAGCCATTGCTCTCTGGACTCATCTATCGGGAGCAGGGAGGCTTCGTGGGGGGACGGAGTATCACTAACAATGTCCTGGTCGCATGAGATGATGTGGGACCTACAGCGAGCTCCGAGGCGGAGGAGTTACATGGCGGATAAGCTTGATATGGAAAGGGTCTACAATTGGGTGCGGTGGTGTTTTCTTAGGCAGGCACTGGTGAGTTTCAAGTTTCACGAGATCTAGATCGCGTGGATCATGGGATGCGTGCAGGGGCTGTCATTTCCAATCTTGGTTAATGGCTCACCTTCGCCTTTCTTTCAGTCCACAGTGGGGCTTCGACAGGGATGTCCCCTGTTTCCCTATCTATTTATTATTTGTGCAGGTATATTGTCCCAGGCCCTACGATTTTTCATCTTTTTTTTGCAGATGACTGCCTCCTCTTCGTCACGATGAGGATGAAGAATGTGCGGGCCCTCAAAAGAATTTTGGGGGACTTCTGCATGGCTTCCGGGCAAAGGGTGAACCTGCTTAAGTCCATTGGTTTCGGCCCAAAGATGGAGCGACAGGTGAGGCAGGAGCTTAAAGGGTTCCTTGGCATGAAGGAGCAGGCGAAGTCATGGAGCTACCTGGGTGTTCCTATCACTGGCACGAGATTGCGGGTGGCAGAGTGCGGTAGTGTGGTGCAACGTGTCCAAGAGGGTCTGGAGAGTTGGAGAGCGGCCTCTTTATCCATGATGGGCAGGCTGACACTAGTCAGGTCAGTCCTTTGTTCCATATCGATATATCTTATGTCCAACACGGTGGTTCCGAAGACTGTGTTGGGTAGAATTGAGCGACCCGAAACTTCCTCTGGGGCTCTCATGATGATAGGCACGAGGTGCATTTGTTGGCTTAGAAGTTGGTCTGTCTACCGATCCACGAAGGGGGACTGAGGGTGCAGTCCCTCCTTGTGAAGAGAGGTGTTGATTGCTCGGCATGTAGCTAGGTGGGTCCTGGAGCAGCAATGCTTCTGAAGTCAGATGATGACAGTCTGATATGGCCCAGCAAAGAAGGGTAGGGCTACTCGGAGCAGTTAGAGATGCTCCTTCATCCAGTAAAAAATTTGTAGGTATGTGCCCCGGGTCTTGGCTAACTTCAGGTGGTTGATCGGTGATAGGCGTAGCGTGGACGTGTTGGAGGACTCATGGGTGGATTCAATCCCAGTGGGACTCTGGCCGACCATGGTTAATGCCGAGGTCGCAGGTGGAGTTCGGGTGTGCGACCTCCGGCCAGAGGGGGCGGGGTGGGACACGCACCACGTCAGCCTGCTATTTGGGAATCACCTCGTGGAGAGGGTACGGTCAATTCCCGTGCCAGGAAGGACCAGTCCTAATGTGAGGGTTTGGGGCGTGTCATCCAGTTATACAGCTAGAGTGGACGACCTTTACCGTGCTCTTCAGGGGGAGCAACGCCGGGGGCTGGACTGTCCCTAGGTTTGGAGGTTTGATCTCCAACCGAGGGTGGCCTTGTTCCTCTAAAAGATGGCGTGGGGCCGGTTGCCGACGAGATCAGTGTTGTTTGGGCGGGGCTGGGCATCCAGGCCCAGTGCCCTGATTGCTAGGTTGATGAGATAGTGGATCACGCTCTATTCCAGTGTGACCGTGCCAGGAGGGTCTGGAGGCTCATCTCTCACCGGATGTGCGGAGTGGGTCTAATTCCTTCTTGTTGGCTCTTAGGCAATGGGCTTTTGCCCCTCATTCTCGGCAGGTAGCCGTTAAGGTTACCTATATTGCTTATCAAATCTGGTTGGCCAAGAATGCCTAAACCTTTGGTAAGAGATGTCCTCCCTCGTTTCATCGCGGAGCGGACACTGGTTCAAGCGTCTGAGATTGTCCAAGTTGTTTGATCGGATAGACCCTTGATAGCTCGGGGCACCTGGGGCTCTTTTTCTACTGCTGCAGTGCCTCGAAGAGTGTTTATCACCTGAGAGCCCCCACTCCCGAGTTTTCTCAAGGTTAATTTCGACGGATGTGTGCTGGAGAGCAGTAGGAGGAGAGGTGTGGCCTTCGTCATCAAGAGCCCGGACTTTAGAGCAGTTGCAGTTGGTGGGCGCCAGATTTTCGAGGTCTTGATCCTAGAGGCTGAGCTGAGGGCAGCCTAGTCTGGGCTGGGCCATGCACGATGCATCCTGGGGGTTAGAGCAATCCTCCTTGAGGGGGACTCGGCTACAATGATTAGCTGGATTATGGGGAGCACCGGCAGTGTACATGGGTGCCATCCCTTATTACGCGACATATGGGACATAGTCAATGGTGTGGAGTTCCAGGCCAGGCATGTCTTTAGAGAGGCTAATAGGGTCGCGGACTGCGTGGCCTCGTATGTAGTCGATCACTCTGGGTGCACCCTATGAAGTGGGGAAAGGGAGTTGCCTATGGCACTTCGCGATTTGCTGTTTTTTTGATTTTGTTAGATGCATTGATACTAAATCTGTATGAATCATCCGGTTAAGCAAAAAAAAAAAGTGGAGTGTGCATGCCCTTGGTATAACTGCATAAGAGTACCTAGCCAATCACTACCAAGGTACCTCGACACCACAACACTTGCAATGGACAATTAAGAACTTTAAGATGTTGTGCTATATTATTAAAAAAAAGAAAAAAAAAAGAAAAAAAAGACAATCTCAAGGGTTTCAAATATATGGTCTCTCAAACTAGCCAAAGGGTATAGACAGGTTTTATGCTGAACCCAAGTAAATTATCCACCAATCAGTTCATTCGATAACCAATTTATATTGGTCTAAGATTCACTAGCTATTGAAACTTCAGAAGGCCTGTTTGAAAATTAAGAAGTTGATTAAAAAACAAGATTCTCAATTTTGACTTCCAGAAACAGTCATATGTAGCATAAAATATTGACAAAGGATCCAAATGCTACCCATTAAAGCTCAATATGGTATTGAAAATACTGCATGCGAACACTACTACCTTCCCTAGTTGTGATTTTTGACCATTGAACTAGCGTAAACATAACAAGGTCAAAGAAGAGGATATCTATGGAAGACAGAAATAAATGGTGTATCATTTCTACATATACAATTTTCTTTATATCAAGGATTAATGGATCATGCATCAGGCTTGAGTTGGCACTCTGCCAATCAAGGGACAATATTATGTGAATAACATGCCATACTGTGCCACCACTTGGCATGCATTGGGAAAGAAAGATGTAGCAACCCAAAACAAGATACACAGATGACATGTTAAAGTATACAATTTGTTCGATTATTTTTCAACATATTATTTTTTTTAATTCATAACAGAAGTTGATAAACATGTTCGAAGCAATTAGTCCCAGTAGTTTGTGATTCAGATTAACAACATCCAATATTGCTAAGGCAAGAAGAGAGAGAGTTCAGTTCTCAATTTTAAAATATTTTTTTAAAAAAAAATAGGTTCTACAGAAATGTATTTCACCAGAAAATCGATTATGCTCCTACTACTTGTTACAGAATTTCAGGCGTTAAAGTGTCGATCTCAAATGGTGAAAATAAGAAGGGGCGTGCTATATCCAAAATGTACAACATTTATAAAATATAGTAAAGGCTTCTCTCAATCAGATCTCACACACAAAGTCCAAACACAGGCTTGGGAACTGTGAGTCTAGCCCTCTCTCTCCATTTCGACTATTTTCCCCCTCTTTTCCCCATTCTTGTGCATAGCACATTCCTTTTGCTTGTAAGAGCCATTAGATTAAGATCTAATGGCCGGAAAAAGGGAGATGGTTTCATGTTCCCTAAGCCCCTCCCACTCCCATTTCCCTGAATCCCAAATTATTCCCGATCTATCTTGATCTCTCAGCTCTCAAGCAAGGGCACTTCACCTAAACCTGACCCCAAAATGCCTCATTTCCAATCTTATGCTCATAGGCTCTCCAGCTCAACACCATCTCGACTCTTGACCAAGTACCCGTTCTCCCAACTCCCAACCCCTGATGACTCAACACCCCACCTCTGGCCTTCCTCTCCTATGGCTTGCAATTGCATTGGCTCAGCCACACTGCTGTCAATTTACCAACATCACCTCAATTGAATCATCTAGGATCTCACCCCAAAAGTCTGGACAATGACATAACCCCTCTTTATATTATTCTATAGGTTGAGGCTCAAATGTGGATCAGACACCTTCTTCCTGTGTTTTATTCGACTATGAGACAACAGCGCTCTCTTCCTCTCACTAGGGCTCAACAGCACCACATGAACCCTAGGGTATTTTGAGCTTGATCAAGCCCAGCTCGAGCTAGTTCAATATCTACTAAGCTTGGCCTTTTCTAACTCATCTAGAGCTCAAGCTGTGCACATCTTGTTTTCAAGCCAAGCTAAGCTGGGCCCAGCTAGTCTGCATCAGCTCATTTACAACCTCATGTATGGACAACTAGTTCTAAAGAAAAAGATAAATATGTGGGCACTTCAAGAGATTGTTAAGATGATCACTCAGAATAAAAATGGTGTTTCTTTCATCTTTCACACGCCTAGGAAACGTCTACAACCTCAAGTTTGCTTCCCTGTTCCCACAGTAAACTTTCCCTTGCACCTGCCACTGACACCGGTAAGTAAGATTATGCAATCCACCATAACAACTCCACCGAAAATTGACCCCTGCACAATCAAATTTCCTGCATTGAATATTTAAGTGACAAAATCTCCTGAGAGACATTGACCATAAAAAAGAAGATACTGTTGTACCAGAAATAAAATTTCCATTTAGTCTGGTTTCTATCTTTCAATGCAAGAAAAGAAAGCATGCACAATATCCACATGATATATCTTACAGTACAAAAAATAAACAACTCTTTGTTCAGATGCCTCATATCTACAGGACAGTAATTTAAATTTAAAACAGAGCAATTCATCATCTGTCTCGTCTTATAATTATTCCATTCAAATGTCATGCATAAAGAGCTAATACAATATGAAGATAAATCAGCATTGAATAATCCAAAAAGAACTAAAGAGACAGTGCTATAAGAATCCACAGTGATGATAAGAACAATGAGGAATAAAGTTCAACCTGCCTGTGATATCTGAAGATCATCCCTAGCTTCATCATTTCCAAAAGGAGGTTGACTTAGGGAACATGAACCAAGTTCACACTTGGATTCCTGCAGAACACTGGAGGAACCTGAAGAATCCACATTATTTGGTCCTAATATCCTTTCTCCTAGATGAGAAGGAACAGTGGCATTGGCCTCACTAAAATCCTTTATTCGAGGATTTCCACCATTATCCTTTGATGAATTCTCGCTAGACAGATCACTTATTGAGCTGGTATCTTGAAGCATGGAAGAATCCTGTGCTGCTGGTGACATGCTGAGTGCAAAAAAAACAACACTGTTCTAACCAGAAAGATGTTGGCAAGAAATAAATAATGCTCATATGTGCTTTGTAGAACACCTAGGTAAAGCTAGTTGTAGTTATAGCACATTGACATTTAGAGGATCTTTGGTTGCCTGCAACCGGGCCTCAGTGGCTGCAACCTAGTTGCAGATGGGTTGATGCTGTTTGGTTGCCTATAACTGAGTGCAATTGCAGGCAACTAAGTTGCATCCTAAGGGACCTTTGTTGCAACAAGAGATGCAGCCAAAAATGGCTGCAAACTAAGATGTAGGTTCTAGTTGAAGCCTTATAGGCCTATCATCATCTCCCTCTATTTCCAATAATTATATGATAATAATATTACTATGATTATTGCAATAATACAAAATTAGTGTGGTATTATCACAATTCCTATTAAAATATTTCTTATGTTATAAATAATAAATATCATAACATCATAAAGCGATATGATAATATTATATACAATTATCTTTTAATATAATAATATACTTGTGATATGAAGATATATAAATATAATAATTGTTACAAAAAAATGGCAATAATCATTATTATAATATAGTTATTGGTCATATTAGTTAATCATTAAAACAAAACAATATTATAACTATATGAATTGATATTACCATATTTTAATAACATATTATATTATAGTATACTATAATTAATATAGCATAAAATAATATTATTATTATTATAATATAATATGATATAAGAGATAATATCAGCAGAGATAATCTTAACATGTCAGTTGCAAGGTGATCACACCCTCTTCATATTAAATAACCAAACACAGGATCAAAGTTGCAGTTTTCATATGCAAGCTAGCCAAAAAAAAGACACTTGCAAATAAAAATGCAGTATTTCTAGTTGCAGCTGCACTACTTTTGCAGACTAGAAGTGCAGGCAACCAAATTGCCCCTTAGTTGGATGCAGATGATCAACAAAAAAATGTTTGAACTATAAAGAAAATAGTGACATGAGATCTCCAAAAACTTGCATAACTTTCCATGGGAAATAAGTAGGCAATAGGTTCAGGCCAAAAAACGCATATGCTTGAATCGCTGTGAAATAAGATCAATCACATAAATTTGCGGAGATGAACAATTTAGAGGTTAAATGACCCTGCATAAGATCTTGTGCTGTTTGCACTGCACAAACAAACAAGCACATAGCCTTGTATGAAAATCGTAAGCAAACAAAAATCCGAAAAATAACATACTTACTTTCTCAAGCGGAATATCTCGGCCTCTTTGGTCTCTAACAGTGCCTGGAGTTGTGACAGCTTATGATTAAGTTGCTTAATGTCATTTTTAAGGTGCTTGACAGCATTCTTCTCTGTGCTGATCTTTAACAAAGCAGGGATGCTTAATATGATTAAGGAAAATATTATAAAAGATTGGAAAGAAGGTATTCAACAAAGACAGATAAACAATGAACAGTAAGAAAGAAAGTATTCAAATGAACGGTACTGCAATGTAAGTACTCTGAGATTAGCAGCCTCGTGGCAAATGTGAAGAATTTCTGGCTTTGTATTAACAACTAATCAGAAAACAGAATATGCATATTCCTAGCAACAAAGAACTGCTTCCACATCACCATAAGTAGTCACTAACAATCAGGCCAGAAATATTTATCCTACTAGCACAAGTGGACAAATGCTCATAATAATAGATAAATATTTATCTGAGGATATGAGTACCATTGAAGATCTCGCTTAAAAAGTTCCGGAAGGAGAGAAGCAAGGCATCAAACCATTCCTTTGAAAAGTATACATAGAACTGAGGATCCAGGTTTGGGTTCTTAATATACGGAATAGCTGCAAGGCATGATCTTAAGGATAATAATAGAGAGCTTGATAAACAGAGGGGGGAAAAAGAAAAGGAATACTGTGACCCACCAAACCATGGCATCCAATCTTCACGCTTTTGCAGCAAATAATTGCCATTTGCCCCCAAGAATTCGACTACTTTGTCTTGTCTTCCAGATTGTAAAGCATGAACAATATAGTATCGTAAAATTGACACTTCCAGTTTTGACAATGTAGAAATAAGTAGCACCTCCGAAGATGAAGAGAAACATTGCTTAAAGAAATTCAGAAGACTAATTAATTTGTCCGCTTGATATTTCGGTATATACACTGAGAAGATTAAATCCAAGATTTTATCAACTTGAAAGCTTCTACCAATATCAGTAGACAACTCTGTTTCAAAAGTTTGTAGCGTATTTGTAAAACCTCTGAAGATAAGAAACTCCCTCAGAAGTTCTTCAGCATACTGCATGTTCTCCATCATAACACTGTGATCTCTGCAAACACTGGAGATGCTATGGCTTTAGGATGTACTCAAAAAACTACATTCAATATCTAAAAACAGCAGAGCAGGAGAAACCAACAAGTGAAAATAACATCATCAGACAGTTTTTTGGTCAGTGTATAAATTTAATGTGTTTTAAAGAAGTATTGATTCGCAGACTTCGCCGTAAACTAATAAGGTTCAAAACAAAGAAAAACACTTGGAGAAGAATCCATCAGATACAATCATTGCGAAACATTGCTACGAAAATGATGCGGTTCTCAAATTGAACTTTAAAGATGTTTCATCTATAAACAAGACCATATTTACCAAGTCTAAGCTTAGAACCTTTGATGGAATAAATATGAAGTAGACTTCATAGTTTTCTTTATATATATATTGTTTTACATTTTTTATAACTGAAAGCAAGAACACATGATCTGCTACTCCTGTTAAAAAAAAATAGGCATCTAAGCCTATCCACCATATTTTTAGCCTCGTGCAATATATGTTTAGTACTGAGTTATTACTTTGCTAATTCACAATAAACTTCCACATTTATCTGAATCCATAGACGAGATTACTCAATTAAGCATAATGATTCTTAAACGATAAGTAGATGGCTCCTAGGTCGAATGCCAAGACTTGAGCCACTTCACAACCTTGTAAGCACTACTAATCATCCTTCGTGGGTAATTCCTTGCATCTCACTAAGTCATCAACCGAAAAATAAAAACAAGTCAATCTTCTTTCTGCCCCCCTCATTTCGAAGTGGCATTGAGGTCGTGATTCAACACCAGATCAAGAGACCCTAGAAGGCTTTGGCATTATCCCTAGCGCACCATCCCACAAAGACTATTTATAACTCCCTGGAACGTTCCGATTTAGATCAAATGCTCCAAGAAACGATCTCCAACGGAATGTTCCAGTGTAAAAAAATAATAATAATAACATGTTGAAATTATTTTGGACAAATAAATTATCTTCGTATAGTCTAAACCACGAATTCACATCATAATTTATATTACATTGAAAAACAATCACTCGATAGACTAATAAGGCACTCCCCTTCGATCTAGAACAATTTAGAAGGTAACTGAGGGATGAAAATTAAATTAAAAAGAAGAAAAAGAAAACCTATGTCCAAGAAAAGAAGGGTTTGGGAATTCGGAAGTCATCGAGGACTGACCTTGAGACGCTTTCACTGCTGAGAAACTGGAAGCCTCGGAAACCCTAGTCCTTGAGATCGACGGGGACTTTGGCTGGAACGAGAGAGCGGGCAATGGAAACTGGATGCCCCTGAAAAGCCGAAGTCATACGCTGCCGGAGTGGACTGTGGGCCTGTACAAATGGGCCGATAGCGACGACCGCTCCAGCCCAAGTAGAATTCAAGCGGAGAAGGGGATGCGCCTTCGAGAATACACCCGGCCCGTAGGGACCTGGGACGAAATTATTAATTATTAAAGTTAAATGATATTATATTTATTAGTTGCACATCAATCAAAATACTATATAATAATAATAACATATTTTTTTCCTTTTCCTCTCAACTGCAGGATTTTGCCTCACCTTTCTCCTCACGGAAACTCTGATCTCCATCAATTAAGGTCCATGGGCCAAATCTAGAGTTAACGTTGGGTTTTAGCTGGAGGGTTCAAGGGGTCGTTTAAGGTTTAATATAGTGGATGCTTTCAGGTTACGATGTTCCATGTAGAGGCTCTGAATGATTATAAGCAATGACCTTTGTGTCCTATTTGATCGAAGAGAAAAATTGAGTTTTCTAATGAAGTATGGACTGTAATTGCCTTATGAACGTCAAATTTATTGACTGTAACCATCCATTAGCTTGCTTTGTCTCGTTTAGACTAGTTTTAAGTGATGCCTAGGACTAGTAACACTCCTCAAACAGCCAAACTCTATTTGAAATTAACCGAGTTGGTGCCAACAACCTACAAAGCTAAGGAGGTTGTTTATGAGGATTAATAAAGACCTGACAGTAGCTTGTGAGGACTGATAGGCGAAGACTGCCGGTGGCAATGAGGACTTATAGGAGGTGGAAAGAGTGGAGACTACATGGATTTTGCAGAGGGAGGAGACAAGGAGGTGAGAGTAAAAAGTAAAGAGGTGGTAGTAATTGGCTGATGATGACATCAATAAGAGACGGCCAGCAGAGGTGGTGGAGTTGGCTCGATAAGGAAAGGGTAAAAAAAACAGCAGTGGAAGTAGGGTAGACAATCACAAAATGCGGTCATGGCGGGTGATTGTGCTGGCAACCGGCAAGATTTGAGAAAGAGGAGGGGGTAATGGTTTGTCATAACATTCTTTTCTCCTTCCATACATAAAAGGGAGTCAATCATTGGGTTATATCCAATGATCGATTGATATTACATTATCCAATGATTGACTATATTGCATTATCTAATGATTGACTATACATTACCTTATGTGTGTATGATAACAAATCTAATTCTAGACCTTAATAAAAAACAAAATTGATCAAGCCTCCAACTTCATTTCCAGTTTATACATTGGGAGAACCTTTCTCAGCATAAAAACAGTCATCAATATCTTGATTTCAGCTTGAGCCATGTTGGAGTTTAGAGTGCATACCTCCTGTAATTTATCAAAACATGGTAATTAATAATTACAACCTATAAGAAGAATATTCATAAAACTCTCTATTGATATCATAATTTACAGAAAAGGAAAATCACAAACTGGTTTAGATAGAACAAACTCACATTACGATTCCATTCCTAAAGGAAGATAAGTAAATTACATTGTACTAAATCTTCAACTGCGCCACCAAGATGATAGCCTAGTGGTAAGGAGGCGATAATTCCGCCCAAGTTGCCCGAGTTCAAAACGGGTGGGCGTCGATTAAATTAAAGGACCGGATGCCCCACACCCGGATGGCTTACTGGCAGTTATGCTTTCCTTCCACTTATACCAAGGTGGCGCTAGGATGACGTACCCACACGTGAGACAGTGAGCCTAGTGGGGTGAGCCCACAGGTCGGAGATGACGTACCCACACGTGAGACAGTGAGCCTAGTGGGGTGAGCCCACAGGTCGGGGAAAGCACGCGAAATCTGCGACCTGTATCGAACATTTCTTGGTGGAAAGAAGGATCAGTGGGGGCTGCTACAACTATTATTTACCAAAAAAAAAAAAAAAAATCTTCAACTGCGAGAGAAAACTAGCAATCAGCTTAAAATAGTATATAAAGCATCAATCTATTGGTTCATTAATGTACCACAAGAAGGAATCAAGTTCATCAAAATATATCAAGGTTGTATAGCTTAGTTTTTAAGACATCAAATTTCAATGAGTTGTCATACAAGAAAACTACTCTTTTAGTAGGCTTAGGTCTCTAGCGTTATCTCCCCACATACTCATACTAAGTTGTTGACAATATTTCAAAACCTGACGAAATTTGTTAGCAATTAAATGTCCATAAGCACCGGGGATCACAGATGAGCAACAATCTTATGTGGATAATGAATGGCAACATACTTTCAGAGAACATAAGGCTTCTTGAATATCCCAAAGCAAACACCTAAGTGAGGTGCAGAAGACACCGTCCAGCAACACATATCATCATTATATGCTGCATAATGCTTATCCCTCAAATAAGAAAATACTAATATCAAAGCTGACGCTCTTATAGAAACTGCATTTTGTGAATTTGTTAACTTAAATGACAGAAGATGGTTACGGCTTGAAATTTCAAGAATGCAATTGTGCCACAGACAAAGATCCTTGTTGCACTGGTAAGCACTGAAGAAATAGAACCTCGGAAAGCACAATCTACAAAAGGAAAATGACAAAGGTGTGTAAATCAAACCAGCTATAGAAGAACAAGGCTACCTACATTCAGGGAAGCATTATTGAGATTTCCAACATAAATTGAGTATAAAATTCCTATTATTATATTCTCAAGTTTTCCAAAAACTTTTCATGGTCCAACAGTATACAGATTTGAATTCAGGCAATGGGGATTCAGCCATTGGCAGGCTGGATCACATAATCCTGATGGCGCCTTCGGCAACAAAAAAAAGAAATTGGCATTTTCCATGATGCCAGCAGGGAGATAAAATGAATGAAGGAAAAAAGTGTTGGGATGATCTATGGGAAGCCAAGAGAAAGGCTTACTGAGGATGATAATGTTATTTTGATGATTGACACAACCATTGAGGAAATATCTAATTAGTACTACAAGTTAACGTGAT
>JAOXJJ010000481.1:1518691-1545848 GCA_025769935.1 Phoenix roebelenii
TTGTTCGGGCCTCGGCCCAGCCCGAAACCTGAAAAATAATTTCGGGCCGGGCTTGGGTAAGGGTGTGGCCCGGCCCGGCCCACTTCCAGCCCTAATTTAGAGAGGCTAATAGTGCTGCAGATTGGGTGGTCTTTTTTGTTGCCGACCACTCGGAGGAATCACCTCGAGGTAGAAGAGGCATAGTTGCCCGGCGCACTCCGTGATGTATTGTTTTTTGATTTTCTAAGTTATATCCATACACGTTATGTATGATACTTTAGTTTTCAGCTTAAAAAAAAAAAGGAAAAAAGAGGCAGCTTCCTTAGTTTACCTTTTTTTTCCCACATTTTTAGACAAAAATATCAGGAAATGCTGCCATCAAGAAATAAATCTTAGTCCTCTTCTATGAAACTATTTAGATGTTTCGATTAAAAATTCTATTAGTCGGACTAATACAATCAATAAAATCATAAAATTATAGAATGGATTAGACTTATATTTATAAATAATTAAAAATAATTTTGGAATGGATCGATCTGAATCAAATGATGAGAAAAAAGAAAAAAAAAAAGAAATTTTTCTTCTCCTTATGTATTTAGAAGGATTTAAGGCTTCCATGTTCGTCTGCTGCTAGGGTCTTGCGTCTTCAATACTTCCCTTCTAATGGCAAATTCTTTAATTATTGCAAATGCAATCGATTGACACTTTTATTTATTTGCAATCGCCCCACTCCAAAATAAGAAAAAAATAATAAAGCGTGTCGTGATGCACTGGGCAGAGCAACCATCTCTGCTGTAAAGGTGATAAAAAAAAGCGTCATTATCGGCTTTCATATAGCTTATAAATTTACTCCCGAGGTACAACAATTTGAAAGCTTGAAAAAACCAAAAAAGGTTAAAAAAAAAGAAGAAGATTTGTCAACTCTTGGAGGTCAAGCAGACAAGCATTGTCCAAATGCAATGATCTAATGGTCAATGTAATAAATAATCTAACCTATAGTTGAGGCATTTGAACTTTGAAGCACGGACGTGAGTCGCCTCACCACCTACTTTGGTGGCACTGCATGCCAGGTGGGCCATAAGGTGGATCCAAAGACCCCGTAAATCCTACCGAAAGTGGGATAAAATATTGCAGTCGACGAGAACCATTGGAATTACTCAGTGGGTCACATGAAACCATCGGAATTATTCATAGCCCTTGGAGCAAAGTACTCATCTTCCTGTTATATTTTCCCCTTTTCAATAGCTTATTTTTGATGATTTTTTAAAAGAACATGCATCTTAGGACAAGTACAAACATAACATTATAAAAAATAAGAATCCAGAAAAATCTTCATATTTGTTGCAGACTATTTTGGCCATTAGAAGTAAAGCGGGATAAAATCTAGAAGAAAAATTTGTCAAATTAAAAAGCCGACGAGTCGCAAGCCAAATTTCGAAACATATTAATTTAGTCGCATGACGTCCGATTGAAACGATTTTTTTAAAAAAAAATCAGATACTTTTTCAAGATCTACAACAACATGATGTCCTATGTTTTAGAGGTTCGGGATCTGAAAATGGCCGATCAAACTAAAAATTTTCTTTGTAGGTGCAATTTTAATCGGGCATATTTTTTATTCCGAGAAGAATCAAAGAGTGGCGGTAGATAAACTTGATGTAAAAGTCGAAACCTACCTTCTGAATATTTTTAGCTTTTTGAGATTATTTCTATTAGTAGAGAAATATGGTTCGATTCGTGCAAGAGCAAACTTTATTATTATAAATAAAAATTATATACTTTAATTATATTTATATATATATATTAAAATTTGAATTAAGTGAACTGGAAGAAAAAAAAAAACATCTTTCTAACGAGATAAAATCATCTCTTATTAATTTACACCCGCAATCCATGGACTCAAGGGACATCCATTAAATTTCCAGCTCACGCTTAACAGCAAACTAACAACTGCACCGCTGCATGCTGCATTTATGGTACTGCCATGCTGATTTAGAGGGCAAGGAGTACTGCAACCGTGCATCGGAGCCGTTCTGTGGACGGAGCCGCCTTGTTAGGCGGCGATGGTTAATGTCATCCGTTCGTATTCTTTGGAAGCACGGAATAAATCATTGGAGGCTCCTCTAGAAGACTACGGCATGTATCCAATTGTATTTTACGGCTGTTCTTACACCCTTGTAAGGGTTGGAGCATGCATCGCACTCTGACCATTCAACACTTCTAGGCTTTAATCCAACAGTGTAATTAATTCCTGTGGGGGTGCAAGTTTCCTATAGTGTTTCTTTCTACGGTTCTTATGCAGTACTGTGAAAGGAGGCATTGTAACTTTTTTTAGGTTTCGTGAAAGTGGAATTTTAATTTATTTTGTTTCCTTCATCAAATTTATTTTGGTCATTCTTCCTGATTGGATCATAAAGAGTTACAAGGACTATATTTTAGCTAATAAAATCATTTTTTTCTGATTTTTTTTTTACTATAAACATTGCTTATTTTTATCATTGAAGTCATTCTGCATCGGCATGTGACTGACCCCATCTCACAAAATTTTAATTAACCACGAGGGGCGTGAGGACTATAAATAACTTTTGATCGTTTGATTCGACATTATTTCATCATAAATATTGCTCACATTTACCGTTGAAATCGTTCTTGCATTCAAGTTGTCCATTCGGACTCCTGTTCCTTTCTTCTTCTTGTTGTTGTTGTTTCTTATGGTAGATTTGGTTTCTTATTTGTCACCCTTCCACTTTAATTAGGCACTTGTTTGCAGCACTGTGCATCTCGTCACCACTACTCCCAACCTCTTAGGCTATTTATTAGTTACTACTTCTGGGCAGGGCATGAATGAGTTCCATTGATCTAGATAAGCTACAGGGCAACAAAAAAGTACTGAGATAACAA
Source organism: Phoenix roebelenii (assembly GCA_025769935.1). NCBI lineage: Eukaryota > Viridiplantae > Streptophyta > Magnoliopsida > Arecales > Arecaceae > Phoenix > Phoenix roebelenii. The sequence goes on from JAOXJJ010000481.1 coordinate 1,521,572, forward strand.
ACAATCCCCGCAAACATAGGGTTAGTCACTTAATCTTTCTAGTACAACAGCATGCATGCCTTTCTTTTTTTGGGCAGTTTACTTATCGAAGACAGCTAATTTAGTCGCGATAGAAAATTAATGCCATCATCTATGCCACACCAATGCAATCTACCATTGCATTAGCCAAAGAGACTGATCAATAAGTGCGGTGATGCGACAATTGATCGATGTAAAAGCTCAGATTGTTTAGCTAAAAATCCATTAACTCTGGGCAAGGATCAAAGTAGTTGCATGGTCTAGAGTACATGAAATTTGTTGATTCTACAAGCATTGCCAAGGAAACACATATAAAATTGTAAAGGCAATTCATGGATAGAAAACATTTAAGTTTATGTATTTGCTTGCAATGAAACCAAATTAATGAATGGATGAAGGAATGTGGGTAGGAATTAATGAATGGATGTGACCATAAAATAAAGGATTCATTTATAAACTCTCTGTTTGTTGCTTTCACGATTCCTTTGTATGATGATGAAACTTTTAGCTAGATCCCTTGAGTGTTGGATGGTTATGTTATATGATTAGGATAATGACCTTCTTCCTCCTATTTGTCGTATGTCACGTTAGTGTATGCGCACATTTAAAACTACCTACCCATTATTTTCTAAAATACGAAAAAAGGGCATTCACTTTTCGTCGGGGACCTGCCATGCCATCCCAAAGGAGGAGAACAGCCTAAAGAAAGGGCTGCCGGATTTATGAGTCGTGTGGGGAGCAGGTGAGCTGCCCGATTAAACTGGGCAAGTAAACAACTGTGTCGTTTCTCTCACGGCCAACCGGTAAAGCGGGTGGGCTTTAAGAGGATTGGTCCTCGGCCACAAGGGAGGAGCCACGGACCGTTGGGTTCATTTAGTGAGCCCCGGCCTATAAGAGGAGGGCTCGAACCATCCGGGTCGGGCAGAGGCAATTGGTTTGCAAGTAAACCAAAGCGCAAGGATATGGGAAGGGTGAGTGGGTGGGCGGTGCTCTCGGTGCTGCTGCTCTGTTTGAGTGGCCTGGTGGTGAGTGCAGTGGGGAGGGAATTGGGGAGTGGTGATGGAGAGGAGAAGTTTTTTTGGAAGAAAAAGGGGTTGAAGTTTGGGTTCGGTAAGGGAGGAGGTCTAGGTGGTGGATTTGGCAAGGGTGGTGGGCTTGGCGGTGGAGAAGGCGGTGGGTTTGGTGGCGGCGGCGGTGCTGGTGGAGGTGCGGGAGGGGGAGTTGGCGGAGGTGCAGGTGGTGGGTTTGGAAAAGGTGGTGGTTTAGGTGGAGGGATTGGAAAGGGTGGTGGTCTTGGCGGTGGTGCCGGTGGAGGTGCGGGTGGTGGTTTTGGAAAAGGTGGTGGGATAGGTGGCGGAATCGGAAAGGGCGGTGGTGCCGGCGGAGGTGCTGGTGGTGGCTTTGGAAAAGGTGGCGGAATCGGGAAGGGCGGTGGTGCCGGGGGTGGTTTTGGAAAAGGGGGTGGGATAGGCGGTGGAATCGGAAAAGGTGGTGGAATAGGTTTTGGTGGGGGATTCGGCAAGGGTGGGGGAATAGGTGGAGGAGGAGGAGGCGGTGGTGGTGGAGGTTTCGGCGGTGGCGGCGGGGTCGGTGGAGGCTTTGGTAAGGGTGGCGGGATTGGTGGCGGCTTTGGGAAAGGAGGCGGGATCGGAGGAGGATTTGGAGGAGGCGGTGGAGGTGGCGGAGGGTTTGGAGGAGGTTTTGGAGAAGGTGGTGGTGCTGGTTTAGGTGGAGGGATCATTGGAGGAGCACATTAAAGTGGGCAGTTCGTACGTTGCATGGCCAACTTAATTTGGTCCCTTTATCATTGTTAAGTCGCTATGGTGTCGTCCGACCGTGTCTTCTTTCTTTTTTTTTTTTTCCTCCTCCTAGGAGGAAATGTCGCATGTTTCTAATAAAATAATATTCGTTAACGAGTAATGCTATTGTAATAACCCAAGATCTCATCCATAATGGCTAGTCGGAAGATATTATTTGAGTTTCTTGATCCTGTATAAGTACCCAAGATCTACCCAGCGAATAACCGATGTGGGACTAAACACACGTCCACACGGATCCTCACATACTTTCCTGTTCAAGCCCTGACGTCCTCGTCGGGCTAATGGTTTAAATCCATTCAAATCTAATCACAGACACCACGATCGGCCCGTGGTCAGCCCCAATAGATCCGTGCTGCTGTGTCCCCTAGTCTACATAGATTATGGGCCGGGGTCTGCTCTGATACTATTTGTAACAATCCAGGATCTCATCCAAAATGATTAGCGGGAAGGTATTATTTGGGTTCCTTGATCCTATATAAGTACCCAAGATCTATCCAGCGAATAACCGATGTGGGACTAAACATACGTCCGCACGGATCCTCACAGCTATACAGTGATGTTTCAGAGCATTTATATAAAATATTGGATAAAATTAAATTTTAAAGGAGCAAGCGTAAGTTTTTTCTATTATTAAATATAAGAGTAATTTGTTCCTAATCTTTGAGAAATTTTTGTAATTCACTCGAAGAAGCATACGTTACCACCATTGGACTTGTCAACAATCTAGTTGCAATCAATATTGGATGGTGACGTCATTTCACCGATAGGATGGAATTTTTTGCGGTGCAATTTTTGCAATGCAATTTTTGCAATGCAAAACAGTACAGTACCAATGTGGATAGCTGCCACATCCTCCACGTTGAAGATACGGAGCTCTTCTTTATCTATTTAGTGCAATAAAACACGAAAACAACATGCTCTTATTGCATCAATCACTATTGCTAATATGAGATTGCATGTCGTTCTCAGCAGCGAATAGGGGACCAAACCATGGAAGTACAATATTAAAAAATAGGATTTAATCTTAATATTCAATCTATTGATAGAGTGCTTGATGTATCCAGAGAAACATTAAAGGGCATTGGCCCTCACCGTTTTCTAAAGCTTATTTTGCAGAGGGGATACCTTCTGAAGGGCTATTCCTTTGTTGTTGAAGGAATAACCTATTCCGTGGGATAAGTTCCTTTTCGGCAATTGATTGAAGCGATGAGTGGAGGGAATAACAAGAACAAATGCGCCTCCTCTCTTTTTTCTCGCCTTTTGGAGTGTTTAAAAAGTGAACATAGGCAAAATCGTGACTGAAGGAATAAATTCTTCCTTTCTATGCGGCAATTTCATTTAGCCAATTTGATGAAATAAAATTAATTTTTCTTTTAATGTATACCCTCATAAATATATAAAATTATAGGAATATCCTTATAAAATCACTATTTGTGCATGCACATACACACACACACACACATATATATATATATATATATATATATATATATTTATGTGTACCCATACCATTTAACGTCGTTAAAAAATAAATGACTGAAATACTTTATAGGTAGATATACAAAAAAAAAAGTTATAAGGGTATACATGCAAATAACAACTTTACGAGGGTATTCATGCAATTTCTCATATTTAGAATGATATACATTGAAAAAATTTATTAAAAAAAATAAAATTTGACCGAAACTTGCATTTGCATGTGTATCCTTATAAAGCTTTTTTTGTACATCTATCTGTAAGAATATTTCAATTATTTTAAATTTAAATCGTTTATTTTTTAGCAGCGTTAGATAGTATGGATACATATATGAAAAAAAAGAAAAAAAAGATATACATGCAAAATAAGTAATTTATGAAGATATACATATAAATAGTAATTTTATAAAAATATTCATATATTTTTATATATTTTGGAGAGTATAGATGCAAAAAAAAATCTAAAATTAATTAAATATATTTATTTTTTAGACTTATCTAATAAAGCTATTTGATGGCCTCCCGATGTGTCCGACAAAGACATCCCTCCATATATCCCCTGTATAATGCGCACCCTACAAATATGCATCATTTGGCTGACTTTGTAGTGTTAGCGGCAATTCAAGAAAATGTGTAGTAGAAACAGAAAGATATAGTTTTTTTTCTAAATTTAATAGGTTGTTAATAGCGTATGCTTATAGATTTGATTTTGTACGAGTTTTAAGTCAGATTTTTTCACCCTCTCAATGTAACGAAGAAAACAACCACCTCTCTATATAACTCGTTATGCAACTCCTTTTAATCACTAATTTGCACTCTTTTGCATGCACTTTTTCTTTTCAATGCATAACTCTTCTAAGGAATTTAAAAAAAAGAAGAAGAGGAAACATTCCTTTAGTTTGCTCTCTTTGGCATGCACCCTCTCTCTTTTCAATGCACAACTCTTCCAAGGATTTTTTTTTTTTTTAAGAAAGGAAGAAAAAGTGATTAACCTCTCTCCCACCCCTGCCCCTTCTGCCCCCTTTTTTTTTTTTTTTTTTTGTTAGGATGGGCGATTTATATCCAACGAGTACGATTACACCTAATAAAGTCAGAAAATATAATAGCTTGGAGTAGTCGAAACAGCTCCCCATCTCCATGGCCCACAAGGCGGCCATCTACTTTGCAGCTCTATTAGCTTTAGGAAAGACATGCTTGACCGGTAACGCCACTCCATCGCGAAGATGTCACGAAGTAGAGGGTTCTCTCTCTCTCTCCCTCTCCCTCTCTCTCCGTGTGTGTCTGTGAATGAAAACCTATGGTTCCTTCCCTCCTAATTTGAATTCGAACTCCAAGGAGTCAGCGTCTCCATGTCCGCGTCCTTCAGGAGAAGGATATATCAGCTTTCCAGAGACTGCAACTCCATCTCCCATCTCAAACAACTTCTCACGCAAATCATCCAATCCCACGCCTCCAACCACGCTTCCTCTCTCGCCGCGCTCCTCTCTTTCTCGGCCACCTCTCCCCACGGCGACTTGCGTTTCGCCTCCTTGCTCTTCACCCATTTACCCAATCCCAACTCTTTCGCCTACAACTGTATGATGCAAGGCCTCGTCGATGCCCGCCTACCAGACCAAGCATTCCTCCTTTACCTCCGAATGAATCGGGAGAGTTTGGCCCCGGACAACTTCACCTTCCCCTTTGTCCTCAAAGCTTGCTCGCTTCTGTCGGCCGTGAGCACCGGCAAAGCCATCCATGCTAGGATTCTGCAGCTCGGGTTTTCCTTCGACCCTTACATCCAGAGTGGATTGGTCCGAATGTACTCGGAGTTTGACGAGGTCGGGACCGCTCGTCACTTGTTTGATGGAATCCCGGAGAGAGATGTGATTCTTTGGAATTCGATGATCGGGGGGTACGTCAAGGGCGGGAATTTAGATTCGGCTCGCGAGTTGTTTGAAGAGATGCCTGCTAAAAATGCCGGCACATATAACGCACTGATCGGAGGCCATGTGAAGTTTGGATGCATGGATGATGCTTCTAGATTGTTTGAGGAAATGCCCGAGAGAGATGTTGTGTCATGGAACACAATGGTCGGTGCTCATGCAAGAGCCGGCTCTGTGGCAGTTGCAAGGGAGCTTTTTGATCGTGGACCGCAGAAGAATGTCGCTACATGGAGTGCGATCATTTCGGGGTTTGCACAGAGTAGTCGATTTGTCGACGCTCTCGACATGTTCAAAGACATGCTAGTCAAGGGACCAAGGCCTGACCAATCTATCTTGGTGAGTGTTTTATCATGTTGTGCGCACCTCGGGGCTCTAGAGCAAGGAATATGGATTCATGGCTATATCGATAGGCAAGGGATTGAGGTGGATGACTTGCTTGGTTCATCTCTCATAGACATGTACTCCAAGTGTGGGATGCTACAAGGGGCGATATCAGTGTTCGATAAATTACAGAAAAGAGAAGTCTGCTCATGGACTTCAATGATTCATGGGTTAGCCATATATGGGCATGCCCATCAAGCATTAGAAGCATCTGAAGAGATGGAGAGATTCAAAATTATACCCAACGCTGTTACGTTCATAGCCATCCTCAGCGCTTGTTCTCATGCAGGAATGGTAGCCAAAGGACGTGAAATTTTTCATCGGATGCATCAAGTTTATGGAATTATCCCGACGATAGAGCATTATACTTGCATGGTTGATCTTCTAAGCAGAGGAAACCATATAGAAGAAGCTCGACACCTCATCAAGTCAATGCCGATGAAACCGGATGTGTTCGTGTGGGGTGCATTGCTCGGAGGTCTAAGGATACATGGCCAACATGGCCTGATCTATGAACAAGAGTTGGGTAGAGAGATTGTGAAGTTGGAGCCGAGGGACAGTGGGGCATACATGCTAGTGTCAAACATATATGCATCAATTGACCAGTGGGATGATGCTGTAAGGACGAGGAGGATGATGGAGAGGTTTGGAATTAAGAAGAACCCGGGGTGTAGCTTGATTGAGGTGGATGGTGAGGTTCATGGGTTCTTAGCTAGTGAACGATCAAATACAAAGTCTGAACAAGTGTATGAGATGTTGGATCAGATATATAAAGTAATGAAGATGGATACTCTGTTATAAACTTGTCTGAGTTTGGTTTTGTGGGTTCAGGTGCCAACTAAATAAGCTGATCGTGGCCTACATTTGTCCTCGTAATTATGTTGCTTTACCGAATATTATGTCGGAACCTATACCTGTTAAAGCTTAAAAAATACTCAGATAGACATGAATGGGTTTGCTAGTTTAGCATAGGTTCCAGACAATCCCATGAGGGCATGGTTGGAGATTCAGTTTGTAGGGCCAAGAAAAAGATCAGGGTGGATAAAACTGAAGAAGAAATTTTGCATGCTTTTCCTGTTTCAGAGTATGAGAACCATGTTTGCTCAAAAAGATGAAAAAAGCTATAAGAATCCCAGTAAAGTAGATTCCTAATGTTGGCATAAGGTTACAGTCTTCAACCGTTCCTCGAAAAATATGAACATTATGATTCAATTTCAGATCAAACACAAAAATACTAAAGATTTGGATTCTGAACTTTAGCTACGTGTCCTTATAGTTTTTTGTTTTAAGTTTATAGACTTACGAGAGAAGGATACCATCATTTTAATAGACAAAAAATAAGTGGCAAATTTTGATTTTATCTTATTTTATGGTTCACTTCATACATTAGCATTGGCTACACAGTAAGGAGTAGCTTTCTCCTAACAACAAATAATGCAGGCTGATGCAATCTCACAAGCTTGCCTCCTGTTATATCCATGTGCAATTTGGTGCAAGCCACTTTATGCTATAAACCACCTTCATATCATCTAGAATAAGCTTTTCGGCGATGCCGATATTGTGTTTGCTCGAAAAAGAGAATTTTTCTGTGGTGGTGAACCATAAACTACATTCTATTTGCTGAAGTTGAGGCATATCTTGGACTGAGAACATCTCATCAGCAATTTGAATTGCTTTTTTTTTTTTCTTCATATATGAATTATGCATTAATATCATAACCTTTCTAATAGGAGAAGGCACCTTATCATATTAACAATAATTTTAAGATTCATGAATCTCAAGTTTGCATTATGAACGATATCATGGTGTACTGCAGACTAATTATCCTGAAAGAAGCCAATGACACCCCCAAGTCCCAACAGAGAGATGATTCTCCATGGAACTTCTACAGAAACACAATACTCTCGAAAGGCTGCTTAAAATTCCGCGGCACTCTTCCAACATTTTTGCCATTGTTGTTGTCACCATGTCCGCGAGATGAGTTCTCTCTATTCTTCTTTTTCTTGGAAAGAAGATAGTCTTTCTCCCAAAAAATTGTTGCATCGAAACAATTCCATATCATTAAAAAGGTTCACACCCCCGCGCAGGGCGGGCACGTGAGGCACCGAGTGCCCACATGGGAGCCATATGAGGGAAGAATATGGGACTCCCCTACCAGATATTGTCCGGTTCCGGGGCTTCACGCAAGCGTCTTTCATCCCTTCACGATTTTATTTTTTACCCAAAACGCGTCTGCAGGATTTGGAGACACCCGCCTTATATGCCCAGGTTCTGGATAATCCTTTTAAGAAGGACAAAGCCGTGAGGAAAATATTGCCCATTAAGAGCTGCAGATGACACGCGTCGCACGATATGTACGCACTTTTTTAAAGTGGGCAATACCTCTGGTCGGAACACAGTCATTTTTCCGCTCTAACAGATGGTAATAAAAGATTATTTTATTTTCTTTTTCAAAAACAAAGGTGTCAAGGAGACATTGAATCCAATGAACATTTTTCATGGCGAAGGACATAAATTTTTGTTGCTAGTTATAATTAGTCTAAAATGACAACAGAATAAGGTGTAAAGACTTACCTTGATAATGAAGCTATTTGATAATAAGGTTTGTCTTCGCTAGACTAACGATGTGCAATGCTAGCAGCTATCAGATTGACTGCTTTGTTAAAATAGGAAATTTCGTCATTCTAGATGAAAAGATAAAACCTTAGCTGATGACTAATTATCGCCATTGATTATGATGTAATTAATACTCGCTATATTCTCTTAATAAAGATTACTTTATTTTCTTTTTCCAAGTGGCAGAATCGTCGTGCACAAAAATGTCGAGGGGACAATGAATCTGATAAACCTTTTTTATGCCGAAGGATGCATAAATTTTTTACGCCGGCCATAATTATTGTAAAATGACAATAACATAAAGCCCAAATACTTACCTTAATTATGAAGCCACTTTATTTATACTGACTAACGATGTGCATTGCTGGTGGCTATTAGATGGATTGCTCTGTTATAATTAAAAATTTCGTCCTTCTAAATAAAAAAAATAAAACCTTATTTGATAATTAATTATCACCAGTGATTATGATGCAATTATTGCCAACTCTACTCTCCGCACACCCCTACTTTAAAAAATTTGGAATTTTCTAAAAGATCTAATTTATCAATTTCTTCTAATATTACCATTCACCATTCAAGGCCTTATGGTCCATAATATTTACCCTTTGTAAAACTTTTGCCGATTAATTATTCTTGAAATATTTATAATAATTGCACCTCCTCTTGCTGCCCAACGTAATTGTAAGCAAGCGACACATATTTCGTATTGCACGATAGGTTGCACCAGATCAAGGCCAGCGTACGCCCACCGCCGATTAAGTGGGCCCCACTCAACTGAACGGTTGAGATGGGAGCACACCGAATTTGGTTGGACCCAAAGAACACTTACTTGACCAACCCGGTCATAAATTATTCTCCAATAGATAGGGGCGTTTTGGTCATTTACGAAAGAGGAGTAATCCGAGGTAGCGAGCCCATACGGCTCCCACCGCACCCCAACCGCTGTCCAGACACGTGGCGCAATCACACCCCTTTGGACACCATCACGTCCGGGTGCACCGACATCCCACCGTCCTCCAGATTTCCTCCTTTCCGCTCCCCACGCGTCCATCCGTCCATAGAGTTAGAATGACCATTTTGCCCTTGAGGATTTAATCCATGTTTACCGGATGCAGACTTTGGTCCCCCACTCCAAATTGAGAAGCCAATTGCCGTCGTCGCTATCTCCATTTGCTGGAATTTTCTAGGGTACCAAACCGGCCCGATGGCCTGCCTTTATTTACGAAACTGCCCTCTCCCACCGTTTCAAGTGATCCCGCCGGACCCCACCACCAGCGAGCGTCCGATCTCCATCAGTCCATCAGACGGATACCATTCACCTAACAGATCCACATCGGCGAATATAAAAGAAAATGACCAGAATACCCCGCATTCTTCATCTTTTTAGCGATCAATTTTTTTTTTTGAAAAGTATCACACCATTAAATAGGTGCCATTCATGACATGCAGACAACCAATCACATGATGCCACGCGCAAGGTTCATGGGTGAGCATGGAAGTTTACTACTATTTTCATGCGGTTGCAAAAATAAATTAGGTAAAAAATGAAGGTTGTTTTCGTCAATTCAACAATACTGGGATGGCAATCTAGAAATTGTTCTAAACAGTAGGGACATTATTTAATGTCCCTCACTATATATATATATACAGCTCTACCTCTTCCTCCGGAAATCCTCTCCTCTCAAATCTCCTGCCCCTCTTTTTCTGCTCTCCCTCCCTCCCTCCCTCTCTTTCTCGCCTCTCTCTTTCCTCCTCCGGTCTCCGGTCGTGAGCTTCGTCCGTTTGCCGTCAAAACGGCGGGTGGCGGATCCCGATCATCCTCTCTTCACCTTGTCCGATCGCCTCCCTTTTGTCCTGGCTTTTTACAATTTTACCCCTGAACTTTTCGTCTTTTCACACCCTAATCCCATCTGGTTTGGTCTTCGTGGTCTTTTTCAGTTTTTTTTTTATTGATATCTCTCTCGCCGTTCCTCGTAAAATTATTTTGGCTCGCACGTGCTGACGTGGCGGGAGGAGCAGGCGAGCAGGGATGTCGTGCGACGCGCGTCCTGGATCGACACTTGGGGCGTCCAGGAAGCGAAAGGACTGGGAGTGGTCCGACGCGCTTCGGATCCAGGTGCCACACAAAGCCGAGCCGAACTCCTCGGCGGCGGCTCACCCGGCTCCGTCGAGCAACCGGCTTCTAGCCGGTTACCTGGCCCACGAGTTCCTCACCAAAGGGACTCTCTTCGGCCAGCGGTGGGAGCCGGTCCGGTCCGAACCGGAGAAGAGCGTGGAGACGGTTCGACCTGCGGCGCGGGACGAGCCTAACCCGGCGAAGCCGCAGAGGGCGTACGTGGAGGTGTCGCACTTGCTGAAGATGGAAGGTGTCCAAGTTCCGGGAGTCGTCAACCCGACGCAGCTGGCTCGGTGGCTCCGGATGTGAGGAAGGAGGAGGGTCCGCGGGGCACCACACCGTTTCGAGACGTTACGTGGCGTGGATCTCCTGGTGATCGGACGGCGTTCGACTCTTGTACTAATTTTAAAAAGAAACAAAATCTTCGGCCGCCGCTGCTGCTGCTGCGCTTGCTGCATGCATGAGTCTCGAGGTGGTGGTGAGTGAACCGAGACGCAAAAAATCGAAGGAAAAGAAAGAAGAGAGGGAAAAAAAAAAAGGCTCCGGGAAAGAAATGGAGCTTCCCCTTTTTCTTTCTTTCTCCGCTCTGAAAACTAGCTTTTCAATTTGTTTGTTTGGCATGATATTTATGGTGGAATGGTGATTATTGTTTAAGTTTGCATTAGTGAATCTTTTGGTGTCTCAGATGTGCTCTTAGTAATAATCTGTGATATCTTTTTGTGATAGAAAATAATATTTATCTAAGATAGTATTACGATACATGCATGCAAAATAAAACCGGGAGTGAATAATGTTATTTTCCTCTTGCGCTCGAGCTGCATCTGCGTAACATTTTTTTTTTAAAAAAAAAGAATTTATATACTTTTTTATAGTAATCACTTGTTAAGCGTGCGTGCGGATATGATCCTGTCAACCGATGGATATATTCGCAACACATTTGATCACAATTCTTTCTTTTTTTAAAAAAGAATTTATATACTTTTCGATTGTGTGTGTGTGTGTGTGTGTGTGATAATTAGAAGAGTTAATTAATCTTATCGGGGCATTTCGGATCATTCTTTCCATGGATCCTCTCTCAAGCATTAGGGGACTGCATATATTGTTCTTAATAGAAAGGAGGATAACCCTGTCATGCCAATGCTTATAGATTTGGATTTGGATCTTCTACAACACATGTTTTGCACCGCAAAGAGCTATAAAGCCTTAAATAGCTGCCACATTATTGATTTCGGAGATGGACAGCTATTTCTCGTGTCGAGAATCCAACCAATTATGCTCGATGCCTAAAACAGCATGCACACAAAACAAGCGACAACCATCTGTCTCCAATATAGATGACGTGGCAGCTATATCCAAAGCGGTGCATCTCTTGCACCATAGAGGATTCCGACTCTATAGATCCATCTTTTCTTTTTTTTTTTTGCGATGGATATTGCTGGTTATTTGCTTAAATCCTTGGTAATGGCATGAAACTAATGCCGTCGGATTGAGTAAGGTCCACGTTTTTGTAAACCTTAAACAATTTTGATCGAGTTAGAGGTCTGAATTTTATATTTCATGCACTGCCATTGAAGGATTGGATTAAATCCAGATTTGAATAATAAAAACATATTAAAATAAACTCATCAAAAAAGCCTTTGAGTTGGGTTGAGGTATGTTAAAGATCGCACACTTCCCAAAATGTGTTGGTTTCATTTCGGTGTGGGTTAGATCCATGTTCCCACCAAGTACCAAAAATATATATTGAATAGTCAATCAAACTAAACTCATCTATGGTTTCAATAGTTTATAAATAAAATAACCAATTATATACTATAAAAATTAAATCATGCACAACAAATACTTTGATTGTTAACTATATATAATAAATGATCCGATTAAAAATTGAAAAAAAATGCATTTAATTTATTGCCAAATACAAATACTAAATATGTTCCAAAACTTGGTTATAGATGTAAGAAATACCGAGAACTAACACCAATTTTGAATTATCTTCTCGAAAGTATATTCCTAAACCAAGAGAAATGAAGAAAAGAAATTCCTGCAGCAAATCTCAATTACTTTAGAATTAAGACTTAGTTGAATTGAATCACTGAAAGCTGGGTACTTATGACTTGGGTCCGAGTTCCTCTTACACAACCTTAAAATTTATTAGCTCAATACATTAGGTGGGAAGATTTTTTTTTTTTGCAGAAAATCATCTAATTTTAGCAATATGACAAGGCGAGGAAGAAAGAAATTTTAAATTAAGTGGGAAGAAATCGCAACAATATCAGCTCAATAAATTAGGTGGGAACTAGCGGAAAGTCATCTAATGATTTTAAATAAACAACATGATCAGGCCCATAAATACATGTTTGATTGGTTTATAGAAGCTCGTTTATATTACAGCAGTTATTCTAATGATTCACAGTGGAAACATAAAATAATGCCCCATGGCTGGAAATTTCCAAGAATATTTGGTGCCTATAATGGTGATCACAAAAAAAAAAAAAAAATCCTCTGAAGTATACTCAGGCGGGGTGCAATTACAATTGAAATTGATGAACTTAACCACACTTTTGTTCAGGGCATTAGTTCATGGTATTGTCCTCGGCGTCTTCGGCTCGCCAACCACCGCTTTTTGGATCGTTTATTTGGGCGATCACCACGCGGCTTACACTGTTTGCTTCGATTTGCTTCCATAAATACCTTGCCGGCGGCTTTGATGCATGGTTTTAAATATGGCAGAAATCTTGGGTGGATTACCCTCTCTTTCTTTTAAGAAAACTAATTGATGACAAGATGCATCGATCAAGGACCAGCCCTACATGCACACGTTATCAGATACTTGAAAAGTTGCACTGCAAACCAATAGGGATCGATCTCTCCAGCAAGTTTCAAGTACTAAGATCCCATTTTCAAAAAAGCAGAAATGAAAGAAAGAATTGACAAGAAGTTGGTAGTCTAAGTTGCCACAAGTTTAATTCTTCTTATGAATAATAATTTATTAGCTATCAGGACAAGAAAAGAAATCTTGACTCTCTCTCTCTCTCTCTCGCAAAACATGGGAAAGTTTGATCACTGATTCAACATTAAGTTCACGCAGTTTAAACATTAAGTTCTCTCAAATCTCAAGTCAGAGCATGCACGCAAGAAGCCAACATTGTAGTGTTACAAACTTAACTTTTTTTATTGACTTTACTATGCTAGCTAGGGATAATTTAAATGAAACAATGTGGCCCTTTCATCTTTTTGTGGTGGAAAAATTTGAAAAAATACAAACCATCCTAAATTGAATACTTGAATTAGTTGATCCTTTGTTTGACCCCTTGATTTTTAATGTGACTTAGTGGTGCGGTCAACATATTAGACCCTGCAACCAGTCTTGTTCTAGATTGCTTTACACATTCTAAGACAAAAGAAACAGCAAATAAAATTATTTATTTGCACATACGTATGCTGAAAAACTATAACGGAAAAATTTCTTATGCCAATCTTGCAACTTATATGCAAAAATATAATTACCATATCAGCAGCCACATTGACCTTTTCCCTCACAACTTCGACCGTCTTCTTTATGCCACATAGCTTTATAACCATGCATATGGAAATATTATTTTTGTGTTTTGAACTCAGGACACTCAGGTCGTACTGAAGCAATCTAGTTGTTGCATTAAGGCCTGCCTTCTCCCTTATTAAAAAAAATATAGAGAAAGAAAAAGGAAAAGAAAGATTTAAGCAATCATCAAGCAATCAAACCATATAAGAATTAGTCTTCCGCTAATAAATGAGTGTTTGAAACCAATGAAGAATTTGAACTTGTGATAACTTCAAGGACCTCATAGCAGTGGTGGCAGGGACTCGGGGAAGACTGCCGAAGCAATGAGAAGAAAGGGAAGGGAAAGCGACTGAATAGGGACTTCATTGCACCATTTATATAGACGAGGAAGACAGTTTCTATTCATGGGAAATGTCTCTCTTGGCATGCCATGTGAGTAAGCTACGAAATGAAATGAGAAGGGAGAGAACCAAACAAATCAAAATAAAAGTAATAAAAAAACCAAACCATACATTTTTGAAACTCTTGATAAGATTCCTAATCATCTCGGACTAATAAATGATATTTTTTAATGCTATGGGTCCCAAAATTGGCACAAAGAAAAAATCCCTGCACAGCTGGCATGTCATGTATCAGGAGGGGATTAATGCAATTAACTAGATTACCACAACATTCAGGCGTCATGCTCTAAGCATGAACCCTATTAAGAGATGTGGACCAAAAGTTTTTTTCCCTCTTTTCTTTCTTTTTTTTGTTTCAAAGGTTGGATCTCAAAGTCTTTTCAAGCTTTTCCTCGACCTCTTCCATGCAACTAGTTCAGCTGAACTAATACGTTTATTAGTTTACGTTAAATTGGATCATCCACATTTTCTACATCAATTAAGAATAAGTTATTGAAAAAAAAGAAAGACAATAGTCTTATCGATAACTTATCATTACTTATTCTTATCAGTAACTTAACGCACTTTGAATCATGACCCCTCTTCTTCCCTTCTTGTGCAAAGATAGGAACCAATCACCATCAGTTTGAGAAGAGAATTTTAGTATGCATATAACTAAATCATAACAAAAGTGCAACATTTGGTGCATCAAAATTTTGATTGTTATACTGCATGTATGTAGGCTCGACCCCTAATGGAGTGTACACTTTATAAAGTTAACTTGGTTATGGAAGTTAAATTTCTCAAGGAAATTTGTTCTCATGACCTGCTTAGATGAATTATATCCAACTCCAAGCAACAACGTTTGTTAAAAATTAATAAGCGATACAGCTTTTAGCTTCCCTGTACCACCAAACTAAAGCTGACTCTGACACTGCTGAGATCTAATCCCAATCACTGCAATTACAATCGTTTTTCCTTCTCTTCCTATAACAAAAGGAGGAGATTACTCCTATGCCAAGCAAGAATAAAACTCCACTCGCTCCGCATCATGAGATAATGATCTTGACTTGGGGCAAAAAAATTACATTAGCATCTGGCCATTCTTGATAAGACACATTCTGTTCTAACAAGATTTTCATAGACAATGAAAACTGACTTATTTGTTATGCGAGTCGTCAAGTTCTAGAGACCTGGTGTATCATTTTGGAAGAGACTCAAGTCGAGCTCTAGAGACCTGGTGGATCATTTTAGAGGGGACTCAATGAAGGTGGTTGAATGGATTCTTCATGAGGGGCCGAGCGTTTTCGACCATCCGCTTTTAGAAAACGACCGGCGGTTACTACAAGAGTGCGACATCTTTCAGGCTGACTATGTGTTCCGAAAGATGAACAGAACTGTTGATTGAATCGCCTCCTGTTCATCATTCTGTTGAGATTCTTTGAACCGACTGTGTACTTATATCTCCACCGCTGTAAAATATTTTGTCCTTTGACTCAGTAAGCAATGCTTATGAAAGATTAGTATAAGCTGCCGCTATACCAAAAAAAAAAAAACTGACTATTTGTCATAATCATAAGATTCATTTTTTCAAATAGACTACCGGAAAAATGTCACGCCAAAATAAATTATACCCATCCCATCCAGATGCAGGTTGGATGAACAGAATCTCAATATGCTAAAAGTTTTCCAACCAAGAAAGTTTGATAAGGCAAATTATCCATGTACATCCATATGAATTTACAGAAAATACGGAACTATGACCTGCTGTTTTCTTTTGATACAACCTATGACCATTACACCAAATTTGTGATTTATTGCCTTCAAAACCTCCACCTAATTGACAGACAAATATTAAAAAAAAAAACAGTACTGCGCATCATCTTCACTTCACTTTTCACTTTTTTGACAGCTGACAAAGTGCCATCATAAAGAAGTCCAGTCACCAACTTTGCCTATTTCCATATCTTAACAGATCTGTCATGACTCACAGAGGCAACAATTCCAGTGAAAGGCGACTGTGCCAAATCTGCGATCAAGCCTTCATGTGCCTGAACCGTCATGGTCTGGTTCTCAGCCATGTTCCACAGCTCCAAAGTCTGCAAATATTTGAAAATATATTAGAATCAGCAAAACTTTTTCAAGCCTTACAGATGCCTCTTCTGAAGCCTGCAAGTGAAAACTACCCAGCATATGACTGAATTACTACATTGATAAAAATATTGACATTTCAAACATCACAAGGATCTATGTCATGGGTAAGAGCATTGAGACCAATTCTAGGAAACAATGCTACCATGTTTCCAAGACCTTCTTTTGGAACATCCAGGAAGTAAGGCTACATTAGATGTGTTGAGAAAGCCAAGGAAAATGAAAATAGAAATGCTAAATTCAACAATTTCGCACTGATTTTTGTTTTTCCTTCTAATAAACAGGATTCCAATATAGCAATACAAGTGTATCAGATGAAAGGAGGATTTCTTTTCTAGTTGATAGAAACTTCAGATTTTTTTGACCTACTGGTGCTAGTGCATCGATGGTCCTTGCTCCTCCCCTGAGGACACATTATGAGCTTGTGGTGCGTTATGCACTATTTGCTGATGAGCCCACCCACCCGCATATGCATGCAGAGATGCATAGACACGCACATGCACACATATGCACACATATCCGAGGGGTTTGTGATGGGTACAACAAGCACAGACAAGTCGCAGTTGGCATGCCAAGCATTCTTTAGTTGCTGCAGACAGAAGATCTGCTTGCCCAGATGATGAGCTTACGAGCATTATGCTCAGAGGCACCCTGAAAATCACCAGGACAGGGCTACACCATGTTGTGTGGCGCAGCATTTCAAGACCATACATTCATCTAATAAGAACTACCAAAAAAACATTAAAAACTTGAGAATTCCTTAAGTTACTTTTAATTCCACCTCCAGAGAATGTATTCCTATGATATACTAAACTGCAGAACAGATATAGGTTAAGCTGAAAAAATGCAGAAGAATGATCAATATGCGGATATTTTTGCTAATACCAGCAAAGATTTTATAGCCATGTCAGTCAAGTTCTTAACAGACGTACTCAGATTTCTAAGTGCTGAGCCACAAAGCTATGGCATGTCTCACTTGCTATGTCTAAACAATTGAGAAAAACAAGAGTTTCTATGAAGTAGATGTGTATGAGACAGATGCAACAGGGATAATGTACAATAAAATAGTCCACTATAGAATAATGTCTTTTAGATGGCAACCTAATGGTGACAGGGTTTTATCCAAGTCTTTTTCTCCCAAAAAGGGAAAAGATATAAAACTTTCATATGACAGCCAAAAATTAACATTTTAGATTCTCGGGGAAGGTAAAAAGTTCATATAGGGCCACACACAAGCATGACAGAGGAGCAGCCAAAAATTATCCGACAAGGTAGGAAAACATATAATAGGATTTTGGCCTCACATGGTGTTCCAGCAGCCTGATAACCTTCCAAACTGCCACGGATGGCTATCACAAGAAAGAACTAGGAATTTTCCTCCAACAAGATAACATGATGAGAAGAATCACATTTACCTGATAAGCTCCAATGATCAGAAGTTTAGGGTATCTTGGATGGAATATGCATGTATGGAACTGGTTCCCATTGGAGCTTAGCTCATGAATGCATTCCCCTGATGTCAAAGACCAGACTTTAACAGAATCCTGACTAACAGATGCCAGATGGTCTCCATTTGCATCCCAACAAACAGAGTGTACTTCCTTGTTATGACCCTGCAATTTAACAAGAAAAATTATGCATGATAAACGGAAATAAAGATGGTTAACCACATATATTCTATCATACGAGAAAGTATCCAAGATGTCCATTTTTATTTCCTAGAAAGTACAACTTAGAAGCAATTATATTATGTAACAACACCTGTAACGTGAGTGTCTTCATATCTGTCTCGACATCAATAATGGACACCACATTTTCCGCAGCTGCAGCCAAAAGATGTCCAATTCTGGGCTGAAATCTTACTTGTGCTGTACCACCCTGTTTTCCCAGTAGTCTAGATCATTAATTCCAAGAACACAGTATGTTAAATTAAAATTATATTTGAAGCAGCGAGTCCAACCTTAGAAACATGGGAGCATGAATACTGGCTGACATTCCAGTACCGAATTTCACCATTTCCATCACAAGAGCAGAAAACATCCGTCTTCTTAGGATGAAAATCTAGCGAGGTCACTTGGGAGCTGTGCCCAGCAAACGTGTGCAAACTAAAGTTTGGCTACAAAACCAACAACACAATTGCAGATTGAAGAAGGAAAGCCAATGGTTAGACAGCAAGATATCTGACTTATATTTCAAGCTAAAAATTAGTAGTACATTTCCAAATTACAAATGCTAGTATAAGGGCATTATAATATTAAATGATAACGAAAATATAAAGTATTATAACAAGCATGGTCTACCGTACCATCCAATATGGGGTGTACTATACCGTACCCAAAGAAAACCAATATAAAACTTTAACTTCAAGTTGGTACAACCCTGTACCGCCCCATATCGAGGCGTACTGCTCCATACCGAGGTATATTGACCTCTACTAAGGCGTACCAAGATGTACCGGTTTGTACTGAGACATACCAACCTGTATCGGAGCGTACCAAGATAAAAATTGAGAAAAATGACTAGAAAGCTATTTCGGTGCAGGAATGTACCGTACTGTACCATACCGAATTGATAAGTATCAATACAGTACCGAGTACCAAAATTGCGGACCTTAATAACAAGCAATAATAACAAGAAATACTGGGACTATATGATCTGGTAGATACATGCTACTCTACAAGTTATTCTGAATTTGGATTTTTATGGAGATTTTCTAATAAGAACACCAAATTGACATTAAACAGACATGTACTAGCATCTTCCTCCTGTCACCACTATTTCTTATTCGACTATCACCAACATAGAAGATAAACCCGACTTACCAATGACACATTTCTATAATTTTGTGTTATTCTACAAGTAGAATAGCATGCAACTGTCATCAATGTTGGATAACTCATCAGCATGTGATAGAAGAGTGTGGATTTGGCAACTCAAGTATGGATTTGCTTGGAAGCCCTTTTCCCGGCTGCTCTCTTGCTTCCTTTGTTATTTAGTTAATTAGCATAAACCAATTTCAGCTTGAATAAAATTCCAAACTGCTGTCAAATTACCCTAGTTGACACAATGAACTTCCATAAGTTATAACTAATGCTGAACAGAGGGCAGCTCTAAGGTTGATGCAGAAGCATTCATTGAGCCCAATGAATTTATCCCAAATGCATGAGCCACAAGGGAGTCAAGTCTATGATGTTACCCTCAGGATTCGCCTCCTACATCCTGAAAAGCAAAGGAGTAACTCACAAAGGATGTTGATCTAAGAACCTATGAGGATTAAGTAAAAGAAATAGAGTTAGGATGAATTAACATGATATATACAACTGTAATAGAGTTAGGATGTTGATCCGAGAATCTGTGGATTAAAGTAAAAACAATATTGTTAGGATGAATTAACATGACATATACTACTATAATCATATGCATGTCCATCCCCAAGTTCCACTCGACCATGGGATCCAGCCCTCTACAACTCCACCTGCAATTTTGATTTTTGACTCTGTTCCCCTCTTTTGTTTGTTTCTTTTTCTCCAACAACGCCCAATCCATCTTTCCTATTCTACACCACCTGTTTGCATGTACATTGCATGTGTTAAAAACTAGTAATTAAATAACTGTGAGGTGGAGCACAGATCCACCTGGGCCATGCAAACTGGGTTATTTTAAGCACACGAGGCTATTCTCCCTTTTTCTTTTCTTGTTAAGCAAAAGGATGACGCCGATATCATTCTCTTAGACTATGCTTCTTTCAGATCATTCAGAGATCCAAATCAGTCCATGAATCTAGTGGGATTTGTGTTCCTGAAATCCAGGACGAGATCCAAACTGATACAAAATTTCAGTGAGACTCATTCCAACTCTAACCAAATGGGTGTTTCAGCATACATGTATTTTCAGAGCAGATATACTTTGAAAAGAGTACTGCAGATCACAGCACAATTCACCACACAATTTGCACTGGTCCCATGAGGCAGCTGGGATTGGTGTTAAACAAAGGAGGTAGGTGGTGTCAGGCAGGGAGGTAGAATTCCCAATAATTGATTGCCTCTTAGGACCAAGGAACTGAGTAGTGACAGCACTGGTGACCTTTACCATTTTTCCTTTGGGAATAAAACATGAAAATTTCCACACAGCAGAAATATTCATGCTTCTCTACGTAGTAGCAGGATATGCAACCAACAAATATATGATATAGTTTAATGTCTACATATAATAATAAAGCAAGTATTAACTAGAAAATAACAAATTAAAACACCATCAGGAGTTAAAAGTAGAGATTTTTTTACTTCAGCAGCATTCCAAAGTCGCACAGTTCTATCAAAAGATGATGTAACCAGCTGAGTTGAGTTTGGCCTAAAACGGATATCCGTAATAATAAAAGAGTGTTCCTCAGGAGTGCTCTCTGTTTGTAGAGTATCCATGTTCCAGAGAACAGCCTATAACATTAAAGATTAGATGGTGAATCCTAGAATTCCAGTATCAATTAAATAGAAGATAAACTCTACCAGATAAATGCATGCAATTTGAAGATGGATATATACATCATGTAAAGCAACATATGATAACCAATAGCACAAAACAGTTGGCAGTAATATGACAAACCAAGAGAGCATATTATCATATAATAGCTTACAAACATAGTTATAAATTTCAGCAAGACAGAAAAGGATTGACACCCTTTCTCTTGCTTGGGCATCTGCATACACCTATCCACGCCTTTCCTCTCCCAACAAACCCAAGGCCCAACCACTTCTTGGGTGCAGTTTTGGGTTTCCAAAATTTTATTTCTTTACAGTATGGTATCTAAGTCCTATGTTTGTTATGGAATAAAAGGATTTGGATGTTCCTTCTCCTCCTTTGAGGCCTCTGTTGCTTGCTTTCTCCTTTTCACATTTAATCTCTTCAATCCTATCTTCTTCCACTTCCTTTCCCTTCATATGCCCTTATCTTCTACCCAAGGTTCGCCGTACCGGCACAAACCAGATGGTACCGGGCATGCCGTACCGATACTGGTACAGATGCCGTACCGACACTTAGTACGTAAAAAAATTTTCATACCGTACCATACCGATACTGTGCTAGTAAGGCATCGGTACAGGGTTCGGTACCGAGACGGCGAACCTTGCTTCTACCACAGCAAATAATTTGATATTGAATCTAAAATTATAAACATCAAAGAAATTCTTAAAAGCAGGTCCAAACTACAAAGGAGCTTGTGGCACAAAAACCGTTGCATAGGCAACCTTGTGACAAGATACAAACTGTATAGAGAATCAAATGAGACTGCAAGTTTTAAATTTCTACATTCACCCCCGCACATGCAAGACCCAATAACTTCTGTGTGTATCCAAGAACTTCTTCAATTTATGATTTATTTGGCAACACTTTATATTTGTGCAGGTATGTCATAAAAAATCTATGGCCACGTTCATCTCCTTAATAGAACATGCAAAATCTAAGCATAGGCATAACTTAATGGTAAAATGCATTCTTGGAGGATTTATTTTATAATGAAATATGAACTGAAGCATACTTTCTATAATTGACTGAAAATATTTAACTCTGCTGCTAATAATATGTAGCCAAATCCTTGAATTCGGCTTTGCTCAATATGACACAATCCCCACTTTTACTAGTACTTACACAACACAAATCCTTCTATATTGTATCATAGATATATTAGTATTGCCGAAAGTATCTTTTATTGCAAAAGCTATTTAGTTCACCTTCTTCTCATGGCCAGCACTGGCCAGTAGCTTTCCATCTGAAGAGAAGTGGCAGCAAACAACTTTGCCATTGCTTGTACGGATAGAACTGACTTCAGTAAAGGTAAAACCTGAAAAGAGAGTGCGAACATGTTAATGGTTATCTAGCAGAAGTTCTGATGTGATGACAGAAAACTACCCTTTAAAGACTCTGTGTTGTGTTCTGCAGGACTACTTTTCAATGCAGCAAATATATCTCTTGCATCTCCATCTTCTTGTGACAGAAATGATTCCACATTATCATCCAAAGAACCAACATCCCCAAAGTGCTCCAAGTCATCCTGTTGTTTAAAGATGCAGATAGTTTAAGGTGGATAAATTGGAAAGGACTTCCCTAGCTTGCTTGCAAATGACATTGAAAGAATTGTGCGAGGAGATACCATTTGATTTGATGAAGAAGCAAGTCCACCTGTTCCATCTGCACCATACATCATTAAACTTTTTGACATGTTGGTTACGTGTTGCAAATTACCAGCAGCTGCAACTCCATCACCAGGTGTATGAGTGGATGGAGTTGGAGGGGAGTTGGGAGAGGGTCCAACAGTATTTCCTGTACCAGTACTGTTTGCAGCTCCAGAAGAAGTAGGCGGTTTCCTTTTCCTAACATTCTGGATGTTTAAGCATGTGATTTACAATTAAAGAAATGACAATGAATGAACTTAGACTTAAGAAAACTAGCCTATGTAGTATAAGCTGACCATCATTGCTGAACAGCTACTAGACTGGGCAAAGAAAATAAATATTTCCTTGAGAGAAGAAATCAAAAGTGAGAGATAAATCTGACCCTGTTTGGTGCTTGTCGCAACTGTTGTTGCTGTTGCAGTTCCTGTTGTTGCTGATTAGAGGATTGCTGCATCTGGGCCACCTTTGACTAAGCATTTTTAGTCAGTACAAAATAAAGATGCAGGGATAATCATATAAACAAATATAAATAATACATTTCAAAACCATCTAAAGGCCAAAAGATCCAGCATGAGAATTAAAAGTTCCACAATCCACAGAATCAAAATGATACCTCTTTTTCAAACTAATGAAAAATATGAAAAATGTCATGTAAAAGTAGACAGAAGTGGCACTTGTCAGTGACTGGCATAGCAACAGAAGCAGTGTAAGAACCAGAGGGAGGAAGAGAGATTAGACTCACAAGATTACTTGTATTAGGTGACCTTTAAGAGAACTGACCTTCATTAGATATTCAGATTGATCCTGTCTGACCATTGGAGAATTTGATTGAATTGGGGAACCGATCGATCCATCATTTCCACTGACTTGACCATCTTTACCATTCAAACCACCCCTAGGCAAGGCCCTGAATTTTCGTGGATCCATTTCCCCATAGTTGAGTGAGCTGCCTAGGCTAGTTTGCGCTTGGGCCTGTGCTAAGAATTGTTGTTGTTGGTGCGATGGGAAAAGTTGAAACTGATTTTGAGTAGTCATAAAAGGCTTTTGCACTTGTGCACCTAAACTTGGGCGTACTTGGTCAAATCCCTACAGAATGCAATAAATTTCGAAACTTACTAAAAAGATTACCTGACTAAATGAGAAAAGTGAATTCTTGTACAATTCTTACTGTTAAAGGCCATCCCTTCAATGGGTGACCACTAACACCTTGGTTCAATCCTGTAAAAATGGACAAGGCAAGGAAAATATGTCTCACAATGTAAATATTATACCAAAACAATATCATGTTGGCTCATGGCCCATATTTCA
This sequence comes from Phoenix roebelenii, assembly GCA_025769935.1. Classification (NCBI taxonomy): domain Eukaryota; kingdom Viridiplantae; phylum Streptophyta; class Magnoliopsida; order Arecales; family Arecaceae; genus Phoenix; species Phoenix roebelenii. The sequence continues at coordinate 1,545,465 of JAOXJJ010000481.1, forward strand.
TTTTTAAAGAGCTAAGATATATGTTCTCCCTTTGATAAGCTTTTTTTGTGAAAGGTCATTGAATATACACAAGAAACAATTTTAACACACCTATATAATTCCAAATCCAATTTAAACACTAAGAGAACAGATAATTAGTGCCATAAATCTAAATAAGATTGTAACTTTGAACAGTAGGAGAGTAAAGGGGGGCAGAGAGAGAGAGAGAGAGAGAGAGAGTGAGTGAGAGAGGAGATTCAGAAGTTTATAGACCGTAGACTGCAAAATGTAATCAAATTTTACAGACTGGATGATCAAAAAAAAGGAAGGGGATAGAGTGCAAAAGGACTACCACATCTCCAATGCTATTCACAGTATATGAAATGTGGTTAGATCATCAACAAC
>JAOXJJ010000481.1:1561885-1598117 GCA_025769935.1 Phoenix roebelenii
AAATACATTGCTTGATGCTCTTATACCTTCTTCCTCCAACTTTTGACTACTAGGATTTTCTACAACCAATATAGATTGGAATCATGCAAAGAATAAACAGTGAAAATGATGAAAATATGAGAAATCATCTTTTCAATTTATATGAATGTTCAAACCGAGAGAGAGAGAATGGGGAGAAGAGAAGGCAAGAAGGAAGGGTTTACAACTGCCAATGCTACATGGTCAGCTCACTATGCTGATAGTGGTTTTGACATCATAGTCATAGGTCAAATGCGTCGTGGTAAGACTGATAGGTTGGGAAAGAAAGAAAGAAAGAAAGAAGAGCATAAGAGAAAAATGACATGAGATATTTCAGCCTAATAAACTTTGAATTGTATAATTGGACATTGGGATTGAAATATGAAAATAACTCTGTAAATGATATATTTAAAAATATTTTTATACTTCAAAACTTGTATCCAAGACAGCTATCTAGAATATTTTTTTTGTATACTAGATAATGAACATACCATAGTATCGAGAATATTTTATACTCTAAAATCTGTAGGACTAAATATATGCTCGCACAAGACCTCACAACTTTAATTAAAAAAGCTTCAGCTTCTCTTTCCATCCAAAAAGGGAAAACAAAAATTGGAGTTGACAAAGGAACCACGTATGAAGGGTATCTCTACGTGGATCATGCCATAAAATAGAAAATATTTATTTGTCTGTATACTTTTTTCTTCTTCTTCTTAGAATATTATATGACAATCTTAAGAATCTTTTTTGCTGATTATCTATTTTCCTTTTTGTTATCTAATATCGCGAAAGATACCGTATCTTTTTTTTCTTTATACTACAATCTTAGAATCTTTTTCGGTACTTATCTATTTTCTCTTTTTCTATCTCATCCTCTCCTCAAACTCTTCTTTATATTTTTTTCTCCAGCCCTTCGCCCAACAACTATGGCCCTCCAAACACTAATGCCCTATTTAGATACTCTAGCGGAAATTCCATAAAGAAAAAAAAATTTCTGGCAACTGAGAGTTGCACTAAGTGATTACTCGAAATTAAAAAAAAAGATAGCTCAAATTTTAACTATTTCAAATGTTTGGATACTGCAGAAATTTTTTGTAAGAAACAATCGCCTTGCCAAAGCTAGATACTATATATAGCATAACAGTTTGCTCAAAAATAATTCACGAGATCTAATATATCTAACTTTTTTGAATATGACCATTATCATTTAACCGCGGAGTTTCAAAATTCAAATTCACTAGCCATTAATAACCAGTCATTTCAGCTAGCTGTTGTAACTAATCATTTGTAGCTATTACAATTAATATTTTTAGCTAGCAGTTAGAACTAGTTATTACAACTATGGACGTTATAACTAAAATATGTTTTATTAGCCAAAAATCTACAACCAAGAAGAATTGGGAACCTATATGCGTCCCTTAACTTCTTTCACAAATACATTGCTTTATGCTCTTATACCTTCTTCCACCAACTTTTGACTATTAGGATTTTCTACAACCAATATAGATTTGAATCATGCAAAGAATAAACAGTGAAAATGATGAAAATATGGGAAATCATCTTTTCAATTTATATGAAGCCTCAAACCGAGAGAGAGAGAATGGGGAGAAGGGAAGACAAGAAGGTATTTGTGAAAGGATGGGACTTACAACTGCCAATGCTACATGGTCAGCTCACTATGCTGATAGTGGTTTTGACATCATGCATCGTGGTAAGACTGATAGGTTGGGAAAGAAAGAAAGAAAGAAAGAAGAGCATAAGAGAAAAATGACAAATGACACGAGATGCTTCGGCCTAATAAACTTTGAATTGCATCACTGGACATTTTGATCGAAATATGAAAATACCCCCATAAAGAATATATTTGAAAATATTTTTATACTTCAAAACTTGTATCTAAGACAACTATCTAGAATTTTTTTTTTTATACTAGATAATAAACATAGTATAATATCAAGAATATTTTATACTCCAAAACCCGTGGGACTAAATATATGCTCTCACAGAACCTCGCAACTTTAATTAAACAAGCGAGTCCGAGACTAACCTACATAATGTCTAACCAATTTAAGTTAGCCCTAAAATAAAGGTTTTAAAATTTAGACTAAACTCCTGGAGTGTAATATAGCAGCATAGACCAAAGGCTTGTTGAAGATTACAACCCAAGCACGAGACTTGAACATGAGAGATCCATTTAAGGCCTCTTTGGTATTCTTTTCTCATCTCCAAGAACTCTTTCATAAGTCACCGTTTTTATTTCATTGACTCATTTTTCTCAACCATGAGATGCTCTGCTCGATGTTATTTATTGACTCGTTTTTTTCAGACCATGACATGCGAATCCCCATCCGCTGAAAAAATCAACCTCCCTCGCATCATTATATACCACTTGGGCACCCGTTCGATGTGCTCCAAGAAAGAAACAAGGCCATGCATCTCATGAATCAAGTGTGTCCATCTCCTATCGCCATTCCACAAAAGTGATTACAAGTGCAAAAACAATTCCAAAACCAAGTCACTTCCAAAACCAATTCCGTAAGTTCATTTGCTTGATTTCCTTCCATCAGGGAGGCTGCAGCAGCCACGTGGAACCAGTTTAATGTCCACGACAGCGTATCCTTTATAGTTCCATAAAAATTAATCCAGCAAACAAGCTCAAAGCAATTGCTTTGAAGAATAGCAGGAGCAATCTCCTAAATCCCTCAGCACAAGCCTAACTCTGCTGCATCGGCAAATTCAACAGCCCATGCCTTTCCATCACTCTTCTTGCTGCAAGGGCTGCCGCCTCACTCGCCCGCAGTGTCCCAGTTGCCATGATTGCTGCAAACTCTCTCGTGATCTCTTCCTGCACTCTGCCGCGAGCATCCCCAAGGGGATTGCTCACTGGAGGTTTTTTCTCCTCTGAAACTGAAGCAGCTTTCAGAGGTGGTGGAGCGGCCACCCTGCTATCCTGAACCTCAGAGGGTGAACTCCCAGAATCAGCTTCTTGGCCATCCGATTGCACTGAGCTCTTGTTGTTGGGTGGGTTTGATGCAATATTCTTTGGTATGGATGGCGGCACCACAGGAGGAGGCGCGAACTGGGGAGCTTGAGGAACACCTCCTGATCTCAGTGTTGTTTCCAGCCGCTGAATCATGGGCACTGCAGATGCATCAAAGAGAATTATTAAGAGCCCTGAATAATGTCACCTATTCTCATTGAGTTCTGAGGATTGATGACTTACATATAAGTGCTCCCATTGGGCTGCTCATGACTTCATTTGGGAGTTGAAGGATGTAGTCCGGGATGCCGGCGCCAACCAGGAACTGTACAACCTCATTGCTGAAGTTGTTACAGTTGTGGCTGAGAAGGTTGTAGGTCTCAGCAGTGTAACGGGGGCTAATCCCATGCAGGTACTCTTCAAAGACCTCCTTGGGCACATGCGTCACCCCAATGTCCACCACCCTAATTGGAGTTCCATAAGGTGTCATTCCAGCCGGATCACATTGAATGCCCCCACCAAAGTAGTACTCATTTCCATATGCTACCACACCAGTGTGCCTATTGCGAATTATAGAAATAACAAAAGCTTAATTAGTGCTACTGACTAGTACAGAGAGCTATAAAGACAGATTTTTAAGAATCCATACCCAAGTCAAAAGAAGCTGGCAATAAATGTGTACGCAAGTCAAATGGCGGAAAAAAAATAAAACAAAAAAGCTCTAGTTCACCAAATCAAGGTGATGCTATACATTGTTAGGAAAAAAATAGGAAATTTGAGATCTCCACTATCGATTGGTAATCAAATTCAAAACATCCACATATCAGCCAATCATCTATTACATACTCAAAAGTACTAAAAATTTTGCACTTACTAAAACAGAAAGGTGTAATCACACAGAGATATAGTTATTACTACATGATAGTTCATCAAACAGATACATAGTTCGTGGTGCATTATAATTCATCTACTACATCAAAATCCTTAGATTATCTGTAAACACAGCTGCAACTGCAGCTCCAACAAGATCTTATTAATCTTCATTGTGCAATGGCCAAGACCTAAGACAGTGGACCATGCTTAAAAAGAGGGAATTTTTAACTTCCTAAACAACAATAAGAGCCTAAAACAACAAGATGAAAATGTCAATGGTACAACAATATGCATATGGCAACATATATCCCACAATTGAAAAAATATTACAAACTTCAGTTGCATTATTGGTTGAAAATGGTTTGTTCCAATGAGTATGCAGCTCAATCTTTGGTGCTGCTTTTTTTTTTTGTCTTCCAAAAAGATATAACACTTCATGTTCCATTAAAATTTTCCAGCATCTTTCCCGCCAAAGTCTAAATTACAAAATGTCACTTAGCCACAATTACAATCTTCTGAGTTCATTTTAGACACAATTACAATCTTTTCTTTGATAATTCATCAAACAGATACATAGTTCGTTGTACATTATAATACATCTAGTACATCAAAATTCTTGAATTCTCTGTAAACACAAGCTGCAACTGCAGCTCCAACAAGATTTTATTCATCTTCATTGTGTAATGACCAAGGCATAAAACAGTGGACCATGCTTAAAAGGAAGCACATTTCACTTCTTAAACAACACTAAGAGCCTAAAACATCATGATGAAAATCTCGACAGTACAGCAATTTGCATATGACAACATATATCCCACTATTGAAAAAATATTACAAACTTCAGTGGCATTATCAGTTGAAAATGGTTTGTTACAATAATATGCAGCTTACTCTTTGGCGCTGTGTTTTTGTCAAAAAGATATAAAACTTCACGGGGTTCCATTAATATTTCCAACATCTGTCCTCCCAAAGTCTAAATTACAAAGTGTCACTTAGACAGGCACAATTATAATCTTCTGAGTTTGTTTTTCCTCCTCCCTATGACAAGTGAATATGAAAAGATAACATCTAGTTACCAAATGCTGAGATGAAAAACTATTGCGTGTACCATGTAATGCTTCACAAATAACGTAATCATATTTGTATTCAATAATTTAGCTCATGAGCCTGCCAAAAAAAAAAAGTTTCATTGTCCGGTAACTCCTAATTCAATGTGTTCAAAACCCATTCAGGTCAAACAAGTCAACCACCTTGACCTGTCACCAGCCACTACTGCAGGATAGGTTACATTTGAACCCAACACGCTTAACCCGTCCAAACTGCTAAACCAATTTGAACTGCTGAGGTCAGCAACTCAAACAAACTGCTCCAGTTTCATGCCTATCCTTCAGTTGACTCAAGCATCACCATCGGATACCAGGAGTCTCGCACCTGATAAGGGTAATGCTATTGCTTCTTCCCAGCTGCCACACCACAAGGTGGTCGATCATCACCTGCCAGCTGCTAGCAGCAGGGTCATAGGTGCTTACAAAGAGGTGGTAACAACCTACCTCTCTCAACAATAAATTTTGAAATCTTTGCAAATTCCATGGTTTACCTGCACCTAGAAAGAGGCAGTGACAACCTACCTCATCTTCATGATAAATGTTGAAATCTTTGCAGGTTCCATAGTTAACTTTCCCCTTCTTTACATTTATTTTAGCCCGGGCTTTCATTAAATATCTATGGAGTCTGCTATGTACAATAACCAGGAATTAGAAAGTTGAATCAGTTCGTGATGATACGCTTTGTTAAGAAGAAAACCACAAAATGTGAATACTATGTTTTGTGCGCATGTGTCGATCCAATGGTCCATTATTTATAAATGATTCTAAATTCTAATGGCTGTTTCAGTTGTCAGCGAAAAGATTTCCCAGTAAGATTAACTATGAAATGTGAATCTGTAGAAGTTAACTATGAGATGTGAATCTGCATATTATTGTATGGAACAGTTCATGTTTCTCTTTTAGATAACTGGTGTCATGTGAATGAAATCAACAAATTATATTCTCCATTTTAAACTTATTTTGCTCCATTTTAATCTCATACACTTCATCCTGAGAGGCTGCGAACTAGTTCCCTAATAGAATGAGATTCGGTTCATGTCTCTAACTTCGAAGACAGGAAATCCTTTCCACTGTTTACATAGCATATATGACACGAGATAACTTACAGGTTGATTTCCCAAGAAGAGTGTAAATTTGCATGCCATTAATTTACATGCCATTATGCATCTTGCTAAAGACAAAAAAGAAGCTTACAAAACATTAAGAAATTCTCTTTTGCTCGTTTATATAATGTTTGTAGCCCTCACAAGGTTCTAAATCCCTTGGGACGGAGCTGTCCTTGTTTTCTCATAGAACAGGACACGCAGCCATCCTACCCAGTCCCAACACTTGGGACAAGGGATGTCCCAAGACATGCCAATCGGAATACTAGGATGCTGGCTGAATGGTTCGGTCCTGACACGCAGGATAATAACCCATCCTAGTGTCCTGCAGGATGTCCCGCCAGGACTTTCCTTGGACCCTCATTTCCCTTAAATCTGAAATTTATTCTTATCCTAAATCCGAGACTCCAATTATATAGTGTTCATCTTATTTCCTAAATAGCAGTTGAACTTAATTCTCATTTTCTTTTAACATCTTATTCTTCTCCGTTGGGATGCAACTGAATGGCTCTTTTATTTCACCATTTTGAGCAGGGTGTAAATTGTAACTACTATGTATGGATGGGACCTCATATTCAAGGTATTGAAATGCCTTCATCTAGGCATCAATCTAACACTACTTACTGAACTGTAGTATGAGGAAAATCAGAGTCAGCTTGGTAGGCACTCACCAAGCAATTCAATTACAACTGTACTTTTTTATATTAACTATTTTTGTGTTTACAAGATTTTTCATTATTTTATAATTTTTTGGACATTTATCTATATTTTTACTCATGACCGGGCAGGTCAATAAGTCAACTGTGCTTGAACATTTGATGCTCGATCCGGTCAACAAAAACAGTTCTGTCAGGTAGGCCTATTGACGCTTGACCCAGTCATGGAAAAAGGTTCTGGTGAAGCACCCCTGGTTTCTTCCCCAATAAACAAATAATAGGTACAGCTATGCATACATCAAAATTTAAAAATTCATTATATCAAAATTAATATTTGACATCAGACTTAATATCATCATCAATCATTCTCACATATGCTTATGAGTATAAAGCTGTTAGCAAAACCCAGTTGCAGAACAGCTGACACATCACACCCTTTTCATCATCAAAACATCAAGGCTCAAACATATGTATGTGATGATAAGATAATTGGTAATGTTGTTCAGTTACATCCACCATCAACAATAAACCAAGCATTTAGACACCTAATCATCCCCTCTTTGACGAATGTTAAATACTTATATTTAGCTGTAAATTTTCAATTTGTCAATTAAGCTAAAGGTACACACACGAAAGGTACATTCATGGGCACCTCTCGGATGATTGCCCCTTTTTCTGTTGACTGCAAATCCATAATCCCATAATTCTTTCCAATGATCAGAATCAGAATTTATTTCAAGATATATCATGCCTAATCCCTTAACAAAACAAATAAAATACTCCAATACATGTACATATATACATACATACATGCGTACATGCATATGCACAAACATATATGCATATATAAAGGCCATTATCTAGTTATGGTCTCGGCATTTCAGGGTCCTATGACGAGCGAAATAGGGAACAACCCTAACCTTTGGTATTTCTTGACACAAAGTGACTGCCCCAAGACCGAACCTATGCGCATATCATCCAAGTCTTTTTATCATTGCACCATGTAATGACCCCAAATGTATATACATATGCATATACATATATGAGATGGACATTGCTCCTCTCGAGAGAAGATGGTATCTACTCCTCTCAATTCCAAAATCAATAGTACAGATCCACATCAAAAATTCACACCATTGACCATGAGCTATTCCACTAAAATTGCCTAAAAACCAAAAATCATGTGTTTTGATGATCTCTAAACTCTGTGCATCAAATTGTTGAAGACATGAATGGCTAAAATGATAGGGGACCATGATTTGCAATGATCGAAGCATTTTTCTTAATTTTTAATTTATACATGTTTTAACACATTTATATCACAATCAATAAAGTGGATTTTCAAATAAATGCTTTATCACGTATTTGAGCACATTAGAACAATAGAAACTGTTCATTTTTGTGTCCACATAATGCATAGGTTAAAGACCACCAAAACACATGATTTTTATTTCTAGACATTTTTAGCGGTACAAATCATGGTCAATGATGTGGATCTTCATTCATATACTGCATTATTAATTTTGGAGTTGAGATGAGTAGATACTCTCTCTCTCTCTCTCTCTCTCAAAAGAAGTGTAATCCATATGTGCCTACATATAATGGTCATGATTGGATTGGCAAATACAAGTGAAACATTACACCCCACAACAGACAATTTATCATCAAGTAGAGAAAAAGGTTTTGAAGGACTATCAATTGTGATGCTTTGGTTGTACAAAGAAAAATCAATCCATCCCATAGTTTAAACTTTAAAGCATTGTGATATATCATGCATATCCACCATGTCATACCATGCCAACAAGAACCAAGATATCGCAATGATATAGGAGCATATACCCTTGAATTGTGTGTACAGGTTTCTACCTATTTAGCACATGCCATAAAGATGAATTTAGGTCGACATAAACCAATTGTTGTCTACCTCATGCCCTCGCACATGAGGGACCGCATTATGACCGGCACAACACACCTGTGTACCATGCCAACATGCAATTGACACGAGCACAACAAGAAGCCCTTCAACTCTTTATCCATGACTCAAGGACTATGAAGCGAGAATATGATCAATCTAAAGACCAATAAACAATTCTTGAAAAGCTAACTGCAAAAGTATGTTGGCCTACCAATAGCATGTAGTCCCTACGCAAGTTTAAATTGTACCTCTCACATCTTAAGTCGTGTCTTTGATGCCAGAATAACATAACTGCTATGTAGGAATCCTAATCCCCGAAGAACAAAAATCTCGTCTAGTTGTAGCCAACCTTGTAGTCCTACTTTACCATTAATTCTTGCCCAACATGCTAGATCCTCCAAAACAAGATATCTTCACTAGAATCAAGGTTTCCAAAGGCAGCATCAATTTAACCTTGTCAACTATTTGTAATTAAGTGGCTATAAACAAGGTTTAACTAGATATAGAAAATTAACAAGGTCACCACATGACAACATGCAATCTGATCAACAACTAATTTGCATCACCTTTTATATAGATTTTGATCTCTTTTGAAAATTGTGCAAGATTTCACTCTACATCTCAAACTTTTGTTTGAAAACAAGCAAAATAAAAGGAACTTCGCAGTTATTACAAAATAAGAAAAGTTTGCTATCATGGTACTCTAAAGGAAAATGGAATTTAAGACCCAAGAGGCTTCACAAGGACTATTTGTGCTTGCAAGTTTTTTGCTAGGCACATAGTTAATCATCACTAGCTCTTGAAAAAGTACTTAATGCCAAGTACTTTTTCAGCTTCTTTGTCTACAAAAGTAGCTGCTCTAGAAAGTTTCAGCCACCAAATCCTACGATAAAATGACTTCACCAATGAAATAAAACCACAAGTTTCAGCTGCTTGTCAAGGTCCGCCGGACCGGTATCGGTCGGCGTACCGGTGGCGGCCCGGATCGGTACGAAACCGATCCCGTACCGGTCCGAACCGGTGGCGTACTGGTCCCGTACCGGTAGTGTACCGGTCCGAACCGGTCCCGTACCGGTTCTTCAACAATAAACTACCAGTACCGGATTCCACGCTGATCCGGTACCGGTCTCGGGCTGGACCGGTACCGGACCGCTCCGTACCGGCTGGTACGGACCGGTACGGCAGACCATGGCTTGGATCGTATAATACATTCTCCCATAATTCTAAAAATTCCTCCAAACCATTTGAGGTTTTAGGGCTCTTTAAATCCCAACAAGTTTTTTTTCACCTCTTCGGACCTGGAAATATGCCCCTAATCTGTTTCACTCCCCATGTGCAGCATCTCAAGTTCGTCAGCATTTGTGAGGCTTGTCCCAAGTTCCTAACAAATGCGATCTAGAAACTGTAAACCCCAAATGTCACAGTGCATAACTCTATCAAGCTCACCAAACCTAAATGCATTAAAGCAGCTGTAAAAGCTCATATTGCTTCCAAGTTCTCCTCCTTAACAAGATTTAGGATACATTAGTTCATATATCAGGATGTGGTTCGGCTTCTTAACAAGATTCAAAGACAACATTTTTTATGCTACCAATTCAATAGTCCAATGATACAACTTGTATTGGCTATGAACATAGTGTTCGTCTCCAATCATTCAACAATTTGCATCTAAACATGTAAAATATAATTGGTAAGTGTGCCTCACATTTTCCATCACTTGAAGTAGATAGTGCCTAGACATAGAATACCTAGACATGGATAGAGGCTCAATATGGATTAGTACAACCTAATTCAATCCATCTTGAGTCCAATTAAACCTCCATAAAATACAAAGGCAATCAAATTCTCTATTTTCAATAGTTAGCTCCTTTTCCCGTAGCCAATCAAAAAAACCAAGGTACACCAAGCTAACCCAAACTAGAGTGGTGTTGGGTTGTTTCGAGTATTCGGCTCAATAAGGGGTCCAAACCAGCCGAAACCTCCGGGGTGGTTTGGTTCCTTATATTTTTTTTATTTTCCTTTTTCCTTCTGCTTTCTTTTCCTTTTCCTTATTTCCTTTCTTTCTTTCTTCTACTTATCCCTTCCTTTCTTTTTTCTTCTTCTTCTCTGCTTTCTTCCTTCCTTTGTTTTCTTCTCTCTTCCTTCTTTCTTTCATTTTTATTTTTCTTACCTTCATTTCTTTCATTCTTTTTCTTTTTCTTTGCTTTCTTTCTTTACTTCCTTTTCTTCTTCTTTTCTTCATATCTTTCTTTCCTTTTTCTTCTTCTCCCCTTTATTTTTTACTTTCCTTTTCTTCTTCTTTCCTTCATTTCTTTCTTCCTTTTCTTGCTCTTTCCTTCCTTTTTTTCTTTTTCCCTGTGGATGGTATTTTATTGACAAAATAAAATGCCATATTATTATTCAAAAAGGCTGCATAGATGGGACTTTATAGACAAAATTAAATGTCATACTATTATTCAAAGAGGCTGCATTACCAGACAAAATGCCATAAACCTCAAATAATCCACAAAAAAAAAAAAAAAAAACAAAAAACATACAATTCATACCATACTGTACTTGTCATATACTAGTATGGTACCTGGTACCAAAACTACGGACCTTAGAAAAAAAACTATTTTAGTTTGCCAAAATTAAACATTTTAACATTACAATGATTGCTTCCATTTTGAAACTATTGTGATAAAATATTATAAAAAAAAAAATACTTCAATAACTTAAAATTAATTAGACAAAAGACAAAGAAGAATAAGAAGAAGAGCTAGTCAACATGTTATCAACTAAATTAGATGAAATCAATTTTCCTAATGAAAGACTCTAAATACACCCATTCTAAGATATGGTGTTGATGATCTTAGAACTCGACTAAACACCGTAATCAAACAATTACCTTGTTTCATTCAAATTTAGATATAACGAGTTTTAGCGAATGTAGCAATAGATGCTTACCATATAGCTTCAATAGCTTTCCCCAAAAATGATGTTGAGAGCTGTCGAGCAAGCCCCTGGCTAAGGTCATAAACATTCAATTTGACCTTGTAACCGTCCTGCACAGATAAGGTAGCAGTTTCAATCGAAGCAATTCAGAGTCCCGAATAAACATAGAGAAGCTAAAATAAGATCTGAAAGTTAATACCTCTGCCATCTTTCTAAGTGCTCACAGCCTTTTGCGGGAACTTCAAACCAAGAAAACCTACAATGGAAATAGCAAGATAGTGAAAACATGTTCAACACGACATCTCTCTGCTCATCATACGAATAAATCAACTTCAAGATGCAAGATGATGCCAACAAGCATAAATTAGCTTAACTCGAAAAAGGGCCTCGGAGAAAAGCTAATACATTTTTTCAGGAAAACAAAGGAAATTTTTTTAGGAACAAAAAAAAGGACTACGATGTCAAATTCCGCATGTAATATCTAATGCCGCAGTTTTCGAACCCTAGATTCTTCCGCAAATTCAAGGAAGCCAAAGCAAAAGAATGTTGAGATACAGAATATCCACAGAGCATGAAAACAAAACCAACTTTTAACAAATATAAATGGAAATCAACCAAAGAAAAAAATAGTATCTTTAAAGAATAACCAAAATCTTCTATCAAAAAAGAGGAAAACCCAAAATCAAATTCTACAATTCAGATCAAAACCCTTCCTGCTCCTGATCAAAGAACCAATCAACGCGTCGAACGACGAGATAGAAAAGGGCGGGAGTAGGAAAACCCTAGGGCACACTTGCGATCAGACGAATCCGAACCCATGTATAACAATAATGCAAAAGGGCAAGGGAAGAGAGGGGGGGGAAAAAAGAAGACGAAAGATGGGATAAGCGTACCTGGGAAGCGAGAAGGCGGAGAGCGATTGAGAGGAGCGAAGACGGGGCTTTGAGCCCTTTTATAGTCTCGTTGCCTTCCGCGTAGGTGGTTAGTCCTGCTGACTCCCGACTACGCGTAGCTAAACTTCGACCTGATGGAAGAAGCTTCGGGATACCAGATCGACTCGCCTGGATCGCCAGTTGAGCCTAACTACGTTCCGATCTGACCGGCTCGGCCGGTGTCGAAACCACCCACCCACCCCACCGTTATTCCAAGCGCTTAACTACGCAATTTTTCCGTCAAACACGAGGATTTGTTCGCATAGGTTGAGATCTTTGAATAGCTGCCATATGCCTACAGGTGTCAGATTGCCGCTCGATCCAAATTATCCAAAGCCTCGAACCGAACTACAAATTGGATTGCCTTTTTTTACTGCTCATCATTCTGGAAATGTGCTATGGACCGAGATTGCAGTCACCTTATTACATTTATGTTATTTTCTTTCTCTTGATGCTGAGGGTAGCGCTCATGCTCGTTTGACGCAGGCTACCAATGTATCAAAAAAAAAAATTGCCATATCATTCATCTCGAAGATAAACAGCTATCACTCATCATACATTTAACAGTAAATATGGTTATTCGGATTTCCAAGACGAGCAACATCAATTTTTATTTGAGATGAAAGATGCGGCGGCTATCCAAGATTATATCTCCTTTTTGCAGTATGAAACATGAATTGTAGAAGATCTGATCTCTTGTTCTTATTATTCTTTATGAAGGCTGGATAGTATCTATTCTTGGAAAATAGTCTTTGCTTCAAAAATTATTAGTTTGGCTAAATTGGTTCTCTTATATATATGCCTCCATTTTCTTATTTATAATATAGAAAAATAGTGAGTTGCTATGCTTTCGAGAAGAAAAAAAAAAGAATTAATATAAGTGTTCAACTAAATGAAGGACACGACAAGCTTGCTTCATTGAAAATAAAAATTGTAATCAAATATTTTCTTGGTTGTTTTAATAACTAGGATTTTGTTTTTTTAGAAGCATGATTATTTAGAAATAATTGTATGGTATAGAAAATTTTGAAAGATGTTTTGCGTAGAAAAATAAGATGAACGGAACTGATTGAAATATTCTTCGAATTCAACATTATTGCATTTGAGTGACATAGACAAGTGGTGGCAAGTGTAAGAGTGTATGATTTACCGCTTGCCTTTATATACACCTTATTGTTCATGTAAAGAGCATGCAACATTTGTAATTGCATAAATAAAGTGAATTGGTTAGAGGATGATAAAATTTATCAATTATCCTTTTCATTGTTATTAACGATGATTATATATTAAATTTTTGACTATACTTAAGAGTTGGGAGAAGAGAAGGCACCAAGGATATTGATGCAAAAAAAAATAGAGAAGTCAGAATTTCAAAATTGAAGGAGAGATGTGACAGAAAATGATTGTCACTATTCATAAAATAATTAAGCGCCTCTCATTGTACGATTCGGTGGAGCCTACTTCAAAGCTATTTTTGGTACTTACGAATATATATCTAGTCTAGCTTGTAATCCTATGATTTTGATAGTTGTACCGGTCAATCATCCAAAATGGCTTGTGGTCTCTACTTAATTATTCTATATCCCTTTTTTATTTTTTTATGCTGTAAATGAAGTCATCTTATTAACCTTTTTTTTTTAGTACAAAAGCGGTTTATACATGACGAATGTAAGCACAACCAACAAAATTAGAAAACAGAAGATCTCATAGTGGCTCCGGTGCAGACCCATAGTTGGTCTAGACAAAATCACTAGTGTGATGAGCTAAAAAGGAGGCAACCCAGTCCGTGGTGCCGTTGGCAGCCACATTCTTCTAATAGTCTGCGGATGGGAGACTTTTTACAAGTAGGAACTATAAAAATTGGGATGTATATTTCAGTGGTATCAAATTGGCAACAATTTTGAGCTGCGTGTAATCGCAACTATTAATCCTTACGAGGCGCATTTTGTATATTTTGGGCCGAGATTTTTAATTCCGCGAGTATCAAACGCTGCTTTGGAGATTTTCTTCTCTCTTTTCCTACAATCGAATCCTCGTTTAAATCTCATGTACCATTTACCACTTTAAGCATAATGCTCGGTATCACGTTTACCGTGGGTTGAGCCGATGTTGGTCCTAAATTTCTAATTGTTCCCGTGGAACCGCCATGGATTTCTTTATATTTCTCCCTTGCCGTGGCTATGCGAAGGCTTGGCAGGCCCTCGAAGAATGGCCGGCGACGAGGAAGGAGAAGCCATGGACGCATCTTCGCCCACCGCGAGCTCGGCGGGAGACGGAGCCATCATTGACGACTTTTCCAATTCCTCCTTCCAGCGCTGCGTCTGCCTGTAAATTCCCATCTCCCTTCTTCTTTTTCTTCCTCGATCCCCTAATTTCTTCTCCTTTTTCTCTTGTCATTTCGAATTTGCTTTCTCCCTCTTAAATATAGTGCGTTTTATGGTAAATGTTATGCCGAATCAATACTTGTGCCAGCTACGTGTGATGACCACAGCTAGGGTTTTGGATTTTGTCTCTAAAATCAGTCCCAAGAATTGAATATTGCCTTGGTGGATCGCTTTCCGTGTTATTGATGAAGGAATGCCCGAACCCCATGCGTTCCTCGAGATGAAACATGTTAACATCAAAAGTTTCTTGGTTTTTTCGACCAATTCTTTATTGCTAAGCTATTGATAAAGGATTATTTGGAACCACAAGGTCATTAGATCACGATGCACCTATATTTCTGGTGACATTGTAATGCAATGGCTTTTCGTCGCCAAGTGCTAAAGGAGATTTATTCAATTCTCTTTTTCTTCAGTCTTTCTTGGGTAAGCTAGGTCTAAATCCGTGAGCATGAAGGTGCAAATATTTTCGAGACCTTTGTACGATTTTGCACCATGTGTTATTAAATCATAATTCGGCTACATGGATGTTCCCATCCTGTATCTTGATTCTCCAAATACATGGTGGGTAATAGGTTACTAGTGGAAAATGTTTATACAGCCTTGAACAAGTGACCAGGACGTCTCATCCATCCATGGCAGCACATCTGAAGGGAGGGGGGACGGGGAACCAAAAGATCAGAATGTGCAGGACGTCTCATAATACATCTCATACATAATTCAAAATGCATGAATAACACTTTGGAAATCTTCATAAAATATGATACATACATGATCCATAACGTAATAAGATTAAGGCAGGCTACTTACTTTTTTCATAAATCATATACACCATTCAAATTGCATGAATAATACTTGTTCATCTTATAAATTGTGATACATGATCTATAATAAGATCAAGACAGGTTACTTACACTTTATAATTTATGTAAGAAAGCGTATACATGATCCATAATAAGATTAAGACAAGTTACTTATATACATGATCCATAATAAGATTAAAGCAAGTTACTTACCGAAATTCGCTTTCCAATTTTTTACGTCCGGATGACAAATCTTTGATCACCTAAATTAATAACATAGGGATCACATTATTTTCTATTTATTTTATAAGTTTATCATAACATGAATTCACTGGCCTAGATCCTATCTAAGGATCTGGCCCGAGTCCAATTTACCCAATTTGGAGCCCTTGAGCTTGATTTAGAACCAAATTGGGTTCACATAGGTCAATTGGGCTTTTAATTAAAGGATTGGGCTCGAGTCAGAGCCAGCCTGAGGCCAATTTGGCCTTTAATCGATTGAATTGGGCTTGAAATGGGCCTTATTTGAAATCAATTAGGTCTGCTATGGCCAATTTAAATTAATTAGGTTTGTACCCAGCTCAATTGGGCTCAGGTTTAGCCCAATTCATTCAATTGGGTCTGCTTAGACTTAGCTCAGTTCAATTAGGCTCGGACCCGACTCAATTGGGTTTGGATTTAATCCAATTTACCTGCTCAGACTTAGCTCAGTTCAATTAGGCTCGGACCCGACATCATTTGGGCTTGGATTTAGCCCGATTTATTAAATTGGGTTCGGGTTCAAGTCTAATTGGGTTCACCAAACCATTTTCTTTTTATTTGGGCCTAACAGGTTTCGGACCCGACCCGTTAGGCCAGACCCGTTTAAACGGCCCTTCTCCGGCCTTCCAGAGGCTTCCGCCTTTTCCACTCCCGCTCCCCTTCTCTCTTTCGATCTCTCTCCCTTCCTCCTTCGTTTTCACCGAAACCCTAGCCCTTGCATCTCCCTTCTTCCTCCGACCAAAACCTCTGGCCTGCTCCCTTCTTTCTCCCTCCTTTCTCCCCACCTCGTCTTCTCCCTCTCGCCGTGCCACCGTGGGGTTTGCCTCCTCCGGGAGATGCTCCCTCCTCGGAGCGACAGCAGGGGAAGGGTAGGGGCCCCTACACCTTCGAAGTGGCGCTGAAAGAGTTGAATAATGTCCCCATAGGTGGGGCCGAGACCCAGAGAGCTCCCTTGAGGAGGCCGACACCTCCTCAGCCTGCAGCCGCTCCGGCGACTGCGGCCAAGGGAATGCCCTTCTCAGGATCGGAGCAATGGGGGTAGGGAGGGGCTAAGCCCCCTCCGAGGTGGTGCTAGAGGGAGGCTTGGTCTCTAGGAGCCTCCCTCTCCTGCTCCGATCACGGCGGAGGAGGACCATCGACCGAGGATGAAGCCTCAAGGGTCTAGATAAGTAATTTTATTATTTATTTTCTTCTTTCTTCCCCTTTTTCTTTTCTTTTTTCTCCTCCTCCCTCTGCGATGGCGCCACTACCTCCTCACCGGGAAGAGGTGGGGCATCGGTCGGAGGGCTGGCAGCCCGGCGGCCACGCCTGGTACCCTAGGGCATCCGCGGCTGAGCCCGCGATGCCCTAAGCGCTTGCAAGCCGAGCCCGCACTCGGCCCTGGTTGGGCTTGGCCTAGTTCCGTTATTGGGCCCAACCCTAGGTCATACTCAGGCCGGCTCGCGGCCTGTCCTTGTGTGTGGGTCTGGCTCGGGGTGGAACTCATCGCCTGTTTTACTTTTCTTCCATCTCCTCTGTGCCAGAGTGTTCTTCCCAACAGAGGGGAGAAACATTCCACAAAGAAACTTTCTTCCTTATTATTTTGTTTAAATCTATTTACTTAAGTAAATCAGGTCTTACTTTTCTTCGAGTTAGCTGCAACTGAGCAGTATACCCTTCAAGAAATCCCTCCTTCTTCTCCTAGAGCTTCAGAGGTTCAGCTCCTTCAACCTCCGGCTCCAGGGTTCGGCTTCTCTGGTACAGTACTCCAGAGGGCTAAGGAATAAGAGGGTATAGTAAATTCTAAGTTAAGAAACTAAGAGTTTAAATAAACTCTGCTTAGGAGGTGATCCTTGGAGAGGTGGCACCCTCTTCTTCCCCTTGCTCGAGAAGCCTACAGCTACCCTTTTCCTCAGGCCAGCTGTGCTTGTCCTTTCAACTTGGGTGAGAGGTGGCGGACTCTCATTTTGCATGGATGAGAGCCCAACAGTTGGCCTTCCCCCCTACTGGCCAGCTGGGGCCCGTCACTTCAGCCCTCAGGCATGAGGTGGCAGCCCTCTATGGGCTGCCATCTATAGGCCCAATACGACCCATTAACGACCTGGCCCAAATACTCTTAAACCGGGTCCCAAAGTATTGGGCCCAATTAGTATCGGGCCTGGTCATTACATTCTTCCTCCCTTAAATAAATTTCGTCCTCGAAATTAATCATACCTCAATTCTTAGGTATGCAGTGTAATTGTCTAGAAAGAAAGAAAAAAAATCAACTGAAATAAAGAAATGTGTAGAGCCAGAATCAAACAAAATAGAAGCATTAACCGAATTGATTGATAGTGTACCTGTCACCACCCGGTCGCTAGCACTGGCGTCTTGGCGGGTCAGTGCGAAAACTCGAGAGTCATTCCGTGGCCTCTAGTTCCCAAGCATGGAAGGTCTGGGCTCATTCCTTCTCTGGCTCGGGCAGTCACGTGTCGTATGTCCCACCTGCCCACAATTGAAATATGCTCCAGCTTTCTTCAAACAGGGCTCGTAATGGGATCTGCTACAATAAGGGCAAGCCCCGGTCTACCTCCTCTGAATCATGGGCCCTTTGAAGCTTCTCGGCCTACTACTCTGGCCTCCATCTGACCTGGGTTTCTTTAGGTCAGTCCTTTCTCTGTTAGACCTTAATTCAGCCTCCACTTTCAAGGCTCGGTCTAACACATTCTTATAGCTGGTAAACATGTGGGAGGATGTCCGTGACCTAATCCTGTCCCTTGCTCAAAACGGTTGGCCTTGCTTCTTTTATCATTCATAAACTGGGGACAGAATTGGCCCAGCTCATTAAACTTATTAGCGTATTCCAAAACAGTCATATGGTCGGACTAGGTCAGCGCTAAAAACTCATTTTGCTTCGTCTGCCTGACAGAGTCCAGGAAGTACTGAGTATAGAATAACCTTTTGAAGTTCCTCCAGGTCATTTCGTTGACGACATATGCCGTCTCTATAGCTGACCACCAAAATTCGGCATTTTCCTTTAACATGGGGATAGCCAATCTAACCTTCACTTCGGAAAACTGAAGTGCTTAAAACATCTTTTCCATTTTCCTAATCCAAGATTTCGCTGCCATGAAGAAGAATCTAATGTCCGAACCCAATACTAACTGGGCCCAATGCTTTTGAGGCCCAGTTTAAGGGTATTTGGGCCAGGTCGTTAATGGACCGTATTGGGCCTATGGATGGCAGCCCATGGAGGGCTGCTACCTCATGCCTGAGGGCTGAAGTGATGGGCCCCAGCTGGCCAGTAGGGGGGAAGGCCAGCTGTTGGGCCCTCATCCATGCAAAATGAGAGTCCGCCACCTCTCACCCAAGTTGAAAGGACAAGCACAGCTGGCCTGAGGAAAAGGGCAGCTGTAGGCTTCCGGAGCAAGGGGGAAGAAGAGGGTGCCACCTCTCCAAGGGTCACCTCCTAAGCAGAGTTATTTAAACTCTTAGTTTTTTAACTTAGAATTTACTATACCCTCTTATTTCTTAGCCCTCTGGAGTACTGTACCAAAGAAGCCGAACCCTGGAGCCGGAGGTTGAAGGAGCTGAACCTCTGAAGCCCTAGGAGAGAAAGGAGGGATTTCTTGAAGGGTGTACTGCTCAGTTGCAGCTAACTCGGAGAAAGGTAAGACCTGATTTACTTAAGTAAATAGGTTTAAACAAAATAAAAAGGGAGAAAGTTTCTTTGTGGAATGTTTCTTCCCTTTGTTTCAACAGTGAAACAGAGGGAAGAAGACTCTAGCACGGAGGAGATGGAAGAAGAGTAAAATGGCCGACGGATTCCACCCCGGCTAGACCCACGCATAAGGATAGGCCGCGGGCCAGCCTGAGTACGACCCAAGGCCGAGCCAGGCCCAATAACGGAATTGGGCCGAGCCCAACCAGCAGCCATCCGGGCCGAGCCTAACTGAGCTCGGCCTGCGAGCGCACGCTCGGCTTGCAAGCGCCTAGGGCACCACGGGCTCGGCCGCGGATGCCCTAGGGCACCAGGCGCTGCCGCCGGGCTGCCAGCCCTCCGGCCGATGCCCCACCTCTTCCCAATGAGGAGGTGGTGGCGCCATCAGAGAGGGAGGAGACAAAAAAAAAGAAAAGAAGGGGAAGAAAGAAGAAAATAAATAACAAAAATACTTACCCGGACTCTTGAGGCTTCATCCTCGGTCGGTGGTCCTCCTCCGCCGTGACTGGAGCGTGAGAGGGAGGCTCTCGAAGACCAAGCCTCCCTCCAGCACCACCTCAGAGGGGTCTTAGCCCCTCCCTACCCCCATTGCTCCGACCCTGAGAGGGGCATCCCCTCGGCCGCAGTCGCCGGAGCGAATGCAGGCTGAGGAGGTGTCGGCCTCCTCAAGGGAGCTCCCTGGGTCTCGGCCCCACCTGTGGGGACCCTGTTCAACTCTTCTGGCGCCACTTCGGAGGTATAGGGGCCCCTACCCTTCCCCTGCTGTCGCTCCGAGGAGGGAGCATCTTCCGGAGGAGGCTCACCCCACGGTGGCACGGCGAGAGGAAGAAGAGGAGGTGGGGGGAAAGGAGGGAGAAAGAAGGGAGCAGGCCGGAGGTTTTGGTCGGAGGAAGAAGGGAGATGAAGGGGCTAGGGTTTCGGTGAAGACGAAGGAGGAAGGGAGAGAGATCGGAAAAGAGAAGGGGAGCGGGAGTGGAAGAGGCGGAAGCCTCTGGAAGGTCGGAGAAGGGTCGTTTAAACGGGTCCGGCCTAACAGGTCGGATCTGGGTTCGAGTTCGAAACCTGTTAGGCCCAAATAAAAAGAAAATGGTTTGGTGAACTCAATTAGACCTAAACTTGAACCCTATTTAATAAATCGGGCTAAATCCAAGCCCAAATGATGTCGGATCCGAGCCTAATTGAACTGAGCTAAGTCTGAGGTAAATTGGATTAAATCCAAACCTAATTGAGTCGGGTCCGAGCCTAATTGAACTGAGCGGACCCAATTGAATGAATTGGGCTAAACCCGAGCCCAATTGAGCTGGGTACGAACCTAATTATGTTAAATTAGCCATAGCAGACCTAATTGATTTTAAATAAGGCCCAATTCAACCGATTAAAGGCCAAATTGGCCTCAGGCTGACTCTAACTTGAGCCCAATCCTTTAATTAAAAGCCCAATTGACCTAGGTGAACCCAATTTGGTTCTAAATCAAGCCCAAGGGCTCCAAATTGGATAAATTGGACTCGGGCCAGATCCTTCGATGGGATCCAGACTAGTGAATTCATCTTATGATAAACTTATGAAATAAATAGGAAATAATGTGACCCCTATGTTATTAATTTAGGTGATCAAAGATTTGTCACCCGGACGTAAGAAATTGGAAAGCGAATTTCGGTAAGTAACTTGCTTTAATCTTATTATGGATCATATATGTAAGTAACTTATCTTAATCTTATTATGGATCATGTATACGCTTTGTTAGATAAATTATAAAGTGTAAATAATCTGTCTTAATCTTATTATAGATTATGTATCACGTTTTATAAGACGAACAAGTATTATTCATGCAATTTGAATGGTGTATATGATTTGTGAAAAAGTAAGGAGCCTGCCTTAATCTTATTACGTTATAGATCATTTATGTATCATGTTTTATGAAGATTTCCAAAGTGTTATTCATGCATTTTGAATTATGTATGAGATGTATTATGATGTTATAGTACACTGAACATAAGATCAGTTGTTAAACTGGTATTGATGAGCTTTCATTCTACCTAAATGTATTATTTGCGAAAAGTACTACTTATGGGCTCTCAGATGCTATGGATAGCCCCCGCCAGTGGGTAAGAATAATTGAGCGTATGGGACCCTGCCAGTGGGGGAGGGAGAATAACTGGCTTACGATCCCTGCCGTGGGAGTTAAGTACGGCCGTAGCTATAAGTCTAAGAGTGTAAAGGCCCGACGCCGCGGTTACGGTTTTACGTTGTATATTTTCATGAAAATACTTGTTGACACAAACACTGATTTACCGTCATAATATGAATCTTTTATTATGATAAGTTGTTAATCGATGCATATGTTAGCTTCGCAAACCCTATTTAAACATGTTTAGCATTATAATTGATTCGGTAAGATTATGCAGGATTACTTACTGAGCCGTGTAGCTCATATCCGTTCATTTATATTTTTTTCCTTCCAGATCACCGCCAGTGATAGCTGCAAGAGATACACTTTTTGTATCAGGATTTCTATCTTTTAGGGGTAATTATACTTTCGTGTACATAAACTGTTTAGAATCTCTGTATTTTGTACCTTCCAGTAAGTTACACTGGAAATTTTAAATATATGACAATTGACTACTTTGACTACCTTGTTACCCATATATGAGGCTTCGTGCTATTGTGGGCGGTAGTCGGCAATAGCACGGCGGTGTCACGGATCCGGGTCCGGGTCGTATCAGATCAATAGGTTAATTATGAGTAAAAATTTTAAGTTTTAATAAGGGAATGGGTAGTTAAGTCTCATTCAGTGAGATTCCACATAATTGGAAAGAAAGAAAAGATTTTATTAGTTGTATCATCGGTCAATCACGAAAATTGCTCAATACAAATATTTTGATAGGAGACAATGAGCAACAAAAAGAAAGAAGTTAGGGCTAATACAAAACCATTCTAGGGACGTGATTGTGACAGGTATGATATCAGAGTTTAAGATTTAAGACTACTAAGGATTGTGATATAAGTGGCATCAAAGTTTGGATGTTTAAGATCATTGGAAATTGTGACAAAATTGGAGTCAGAGCATTGGTTTAAAACCAATAGGGACTGTGATAGAAGTGTATGAGAGCTCAGATTTAAGACCTCTAAGAGATTATGATAAAGATAGAGGTATTATATCTTAAGTGGTAGGATCGTTAAGATTCGTCGGAAAGTTGGCGAGATGGATAGAAATTAAGCAAGGAGACAAATATCTTTATTTACTTTCGTTAGTGATAAATTGGTGTTATTTTATCAGAATTTTGAAATGTGGAAATCAGAATGCTAGCAAGCCATGCCTAAAATGAGAATAAGCTATTTTGAAGATTTCTCGATGGAGTAATTTGTATTTTGGGTTATGATTAAAATAGATTTTGATTGATATTAAGTGGAGTACTAGCCATGGAATATTAAAGTACATTGTGATTATTTGTGTATTAGTATATATGTGATTTTGAAAGTTTAACTTGATATTGGGTACTGTGGATAATACTTCTAGTTTGAAGTTAATTATTTTGATGGTAAGTAGGATTTTTTTTTTGATAAATAAAAGGAGAATGTTCTGATTTTTGGATGTCGCTGTGCTATCTTAGGTTCTCCAATTTTATGTCGTGCTAAGAAATTCTTAGCATCTTTTGACTAAAATTAATAGATCATCGACTTTGATCTTGGATCTAGAATATGTTGGTATAGACCTCCTTTCTCCTAACTATTTTGAAGCTTGAATTTCTTTAATTAACATCAATCCTCTATCTGATTGAAAGAAATTGAGGTTGTCAATCGACTTTGATGAATATCTATCAAGGGTGGATTAGAGTTGTTTATGATCTAATCTTGTGATAGATCGGTTAATCGAGAGCAATTGATATTTTGACAAAGAAACTTGATATTCTTATTCAGAATTAAGACGTTGATTTCCATGTATAAGAAAAAAGTTTGATTTAGACCATCTACTAAAAGAATCAAATCTAGAGGTATCAGACCTTATTCTTTTGATAAGATCTAATGGTGAAATCAAGGTCCTCCGTACCGGGTTTGATAGGCGTACCGGTTCAGTAGGCAACCGGTACGGTTTCGATTCGTACCGAAATCGAGCGGTACGAACCGGGAAGCTCTTCCCCGTCGGAGCCGGAAAAGAAGAGAATGAGAGAGCGCGGGGAAAAGAGGGAGGGAGACTACCTGTGGCCGCCATCAGAGAGCCGCGGAGGGGCGTCGGAGGCCGGTAGGGGGTGGAGCCCGGCGGGTGGCGGGGGAACCCGAGCGGGCGCGGCGGAGGCTGCGGCTGCATCCCCTGTTTCTGCTCTGCCGCTCCCCCGCGGGCTCCGCTGCCCCCCACCGGCCTCCGATGCACTTCCGCAGCTCTCTGATGGCGGCCACAGGTGGTCTCCCTCCCTCTTTTTTCCGCGCTCTCTTTTTCTCTTCGTCTTTTTCGTCTCTGGCACGAAACCGGCCTGTACCGGTAGCTGGTCGGACCGGTTCGTACTGGCCGGTACGGGCTGGTTCGGCATACCATGGATGAAATTATATTGATAAGTAGAATTATTGGAAGATTTGAGTTGGTTTTCTAATGGAGAAGAATATTATTGATTCTTTGGATAATCTAGAGGTCGCTATATAATTTTCACCAGTGATTTTTTCTATTGTTGGCAATTCCTGAGAGATTTTGGGCATCTTAAATTTAGCATTAACGGATTGATGGTTCTTTGTGCTTAGACCTGGAATGCTTTAACATTGGTTCCCTACTCCTAGCTATGACATCGTCAATCTATCTATTCGAAAGGGTTTGAGGTTTTTCTTGGATAAAGGTTGATCATTAAATCATGGGCAAAGTTAAGAGAAGAAAAAAAAAAGATTATAGATTATGAAAAGTATTTGATGCTAATGCTCTAACCTATTTGCATTAAGCCGATTTTGATTTCTGTGTGGAAGTAATCATGAACAATTAATTTCTTGGGCAAAGAATTATGGCATTCAAATCCAAGGCTGGAAGATTAGTCTTCTTTTGGAAGAGATCAAAAGAACTCCTATGTGTCATAGATGGAAAGGGGTCAAGTTTTGAGATGCCATGATCTTGCCAAAATCTTATAAGCAAGCACTGTTTAGAAGCTCTGTATTTTGTACCTTCTAGTAAGTTACACTGGAAATTTTAAATAATGACAGTTGACTACTTTGACTACTTTGTTACCCGTATATGAGGCGTCGTTCTATTGTGGGCAGTAGTCGGCAATAGCACGGCCGTGTCACGGATCCGGGTCCGGGCCGTGACTAGCACTCTCCAATAACCTCCTTTGGTGAAAATTTTCCAACATGAACATGGGCAAAAAGATAATGGTCAGATCTGCCGATCCAATGATTTAAAAACATAATTTCTTTCGCCAGTCATGCAAGATGCTATCCTGAATCATTCAGAGGCAATTTTGTATGGGCTTTGAGACTATAACAACTTGGGAGAGGAGATGAACATAAAGCATGCATGTTCATTAGGGAATCAGCCCCAATATGTACAAATGTACAAGGAGCATGATCGCGTAACTGGTGATTAGACCATGCAAATACTAATAAGATACAACATGAAGCTTCAAGGCTACAACACTATGTGAGATTTGTTCTTCCTAGTTTCGATGCCTTTTTTTTTTAGTGCCTTTTGCGAGTATGTAACTGTTTCCAAATTATTGCATTTGACTAGTGCCTGTGTCATCAATTTAGTCCTTTATGGTTGCATTTAATCGTTATTCAGTTCTTCATGGATTTTTCATCCCTTGCAATTTTCACCCTTGGTTTAATACTGCAATTGTTTTCACTTTGCTTTTTCATGATGCATT
This sequence comes from Phoenix roebelenii, assembly GCA_025769935.1. Taxonomy (NCBI): domain Eukaryota; kingdom Viridiplantae; phylum Streptophyta; class Magnoliopsida; order Arecales; family Arecaceae; genus Phoenix; species Phoenix roebelenii. Next base: position 1,587,370 of record JAOXJJ010000481.1, read on the forward strand.
TAGGTATATGGATCACATGTACTTAACTTTCTGAAATGGTATTGTTTTAGAGGAAGAAAGACATCTTGACATATACTCACCTCAGTTTGTGGATCACTTGATCTTTGAGAACATTCGTTCTGGTCGGAATAGAATCTCAGTTTTTTTGCTTTTTCTTCCATCATTTGATTTCATTTTTGCTGGTATAGCATGACTCATACCGACCATATGATTCTGGTACCTTAGGAGAGGTTGAAAAAAATAATGATAGTCTTAAAGCCAGCAAAACTACAGATTCAAAAGGACTTACCTGTCCAGAAAGTGGCCTTGAGAATGGAATTTGCAAACAAATTTCTCTGAACGATGTACTGTGTGCTCTTTGCAGGGAACTGCTGTAACAGCCTGTTGTTCTCAATTGTGGACATGGTGAGTTCTGGTGCCACAATTAGGCACAAGATTTTCTGTTAATTTGGCCACTGGATTGAATTTAAAATGAAATTAACTCTTGATTCCTTTTTCTTCCAGTACAGTGTTTTGTGATTCTTGCCTGTCTAGCTTAGTTGGTGAACCTTTCAAATGTCAAGTTTGTCAAAGTATCCATCCTGGAGAATTTCCAAATATTTGCTTGGATCGGGATCATTTCTTGGAAGGACAATTTCCTAGAGAGTATGTAATGAGAAGAGAAACTGTGACCTCCAGATTCAATGTACACCTGGGGAGCTGTCATCCAGTAAGTTTGCTATATTTTGAATTGTTATCCATCTAGCTTTCATTATTTGGTTTAAACTTTGGTCACAAATTAGCATGATGGCATCTGATATACTAAATGCATGGCCTGGTCTCACTACTTTTACACCACTTGCATAAGCTCTTGCTTGTCATGAACTAAAACCAATTTCTTAAGCAAAAGAACCATGAATTAGGTTTGGTCGTGTCAATAAAGCATAGACGAAGTTTCGAAAACACAACTTTGGTTTGAAGTTTAGTTCAAAATAAAATGTTTTAACAATTTAGGAAGTTCTGGTTTTAACTTAATTTCAGTACATAACTTAAAAATAAAAATTAATTAGATAGGCAACGAGCAAAACAAGAGATAGGCAATAATACAAGAATAAATTAGCCATCATTTATGTTTAGTTGATGTGTTATATGAACTTTAGAAAACCTTCCAGTGTAAAACTTAAATCAAAGTTCACTTTAGCACGATAGAGGAAAACACCAACAAAAGCACCAAACAAACAAAATACTGCTCTAAACCAGATGGGAAACAAGTAACAGGCCTAGGCCATGCATGAGTGCATTGTATATATCACAAGGGCTCACAAAATAAGGGCATTTTGAAAACATGTGCAGTGGTAGAACAAAGAAATATGGTCAGAATTCGTTATAAAAAGTGATCGAGGAATGATAGGTGATGAAGGGTGATGTAGATTTTCTTATTGAGAGGGTGTCTATGCAAAGTTTGACTTCTCTCAGAGAAATAACTCGTTATTTGGATGACTTTTCCTTCAGATGCACATACGATGGTCCAAGGAGCAGAGGAGATTGGTCTTGGAGCGGAAGTCAATGGCTTAGTTGCCAGACTCGAGAGCTGATGTAGAGAAGCGGATACTTTCGAAATACTTTTAGTAAGGAAGCACCTAAGAAGAGGGTGCAGGTTCAAGATTTTGGAAAGATTTCAAAGCGGGGGCATGAACCTAGGTAGAAGATTCCAGCTACTAAAGTTAGTGGTGGGAAGTAACAGGAAGCAAAAAAGTAGCAGCATCACATGATAAAAACTTTCACCAAAACATCCTCCTTAGTCCTTACTGCTCTTAGGCTTATTACATGCGGATTAATAAGATGGAAAAGACAGGAACCGACATGGAAAAAATAATGGATTATTGACTTTACAAGAAAGGAGGAGGGATGTGCAGTTGAAACTGGTGTTAGAGATAGGCATAGAGAGAAAGGAAAAAGAGGAAATAGAGAGTTGATCTTTTAGGCCCTTTTCCTTGGCGATAAGTTTTAACTCAGTTTGAGTGATGATCTAAATTACTTTTTTTTTGGAATGAGACTTCACACTGGTAAGATGATTAGAGAGCAAATATTTTGGCAAATGCTTACCTACACAGAGATTTATTATAAGATCAAGAAGTCTATGTCATTTGGTCACTATTTTTTGTTGTTGAAAGAAGGAAATTTAAGTGTTTATTTTGAATAAATCTGTTTTTTGTTGATTGTGTCATAAGGATTTGGCAGGTGGTAAGTTGATTACCCAGTATTGACGTAGTAGTTATCAATATGCATTGATGATATCATATCATGAGCTATAGAAAATAAATAGACAACTATAAAAATATGAGTAAATATATTTTTTTTTTTGCCAAAGAACTGGGTAACTTTAAATATATCATGAGAACAGAACTTGACAACCTAAACAAGACATTGATCTACACCAGAATATATATATATAATCGATCTGCTTAATAAGCCAGTATGCTGGGGTGCAAGATGGTCGATGTCCCTGCATATATAGAAGCAAAGCTCTTCGTGGACCATGGTAAGCTAGAAGAAGGTAGGAAAGTGCCAATTGCTGGTGGCAGATTAATCAAATAAGTAGCTTAATTCAATTCATTTAGATTACTAAGAAGTCTTGCTTGCATGTTGTGTGATTCGTTTCTTTCAGTATTTGAAGTTAGCTCCTGGTGTGGACATATTATACAGATGGAATGATCATCAATGGATAGAAGGTTTCTGTGGTGCAAGACAGTCTGGGTCTATTTTTCATCAGGGGTACCATTAGGCATGAATATGGACTAGGCTTGGACTAGGTCAAGCATGGCTGAAGTATAGCTATGTTTAGCTTCGATCATGATTTTAACCTAATCCTTACTCATTAGCTGGGTGGATTCATGATAAATTTTACAGACCCAATGGGTGCTTGGGCAGGCTGGTTTAGCATCCAAATTTCGGTCAATGCAAACTTGATGCCACCTATTTGGGCCAAGTCCCATTGACTTCTATGAAGATGTGGAAACACAACTGAATGTTCGCGATGATTCCTATGAATCTGAACCTTCTATGCATCTTGCGATGGAAGAAAAAAGCTCAGAAACTGAAACTAAAATTAATCAAAGAGCAATTTAATACTTTTTTTTTGTCATGGGAGGGGAAATTTGTCATTGATGTTATATTACTGTACTTTGCACATGAAAAGAAATAGTACGCGAAGCAAATGGTCCATTGGGGTCAAAGAAAACCCAGTCGGCTAGTCATGTCCAAGGGATGGACCCAATTTTTGTTGCCAATTTTATGTTTTATTTATGATAGGCTTTGAATGATAAAATGTGGTCAGTAACAATTTTTTTTAAAAAAAATCCTTGTAGATGGGAGACTGCAGTAATTTAAAGACAATAGAACAAGAAAGCCAAGGCACACAGACATGCGCATGCGTTTGGATGAGAGAGAGTGAGAGAGAAAGAACCCAACACTCCGGGACCCACCTGAGAACCAATTTATGAGTCCAACTACAAAAAAGCCAACTATAGACTACTCTGTCACATGCGACAACACAATATTTAGAGGGGAACTTAAACACCCGGTCCTTACACATTTACCAATTTGCACACACTTATACTAGTATTGTGCATACACTTATGCTGGTATTGCACACATTTGTTTTGCACAAACTTACACCAGTATTTTGCACACACTTATGCTGGTATCACGGGCATTTACACTTGTGCGCACACACAGCCCTCTTGAACACAGTGGAATGAAGGTAGCATAGCTTATAAGTGAGATATGGGACCTATGACTGAAGGAGGGCCTGGAAAAGGTAAGTTTTAGCAGTATGATAGCCAACAGCGAGTTCCAGGTCCAGCATTTACTCATTTTTGAATAAGCTAAACTTGAAGACCAGTTCCATAAAGTTTGAAATCTGGGCTACAGTCCTCAGTCCAGCCCATTTTACACCAATAGTAGCTGGCTTTCTAGTGGGACTCACTCGAATGCCTTAAAATATTTCTGAGAAAACAACACTTGCATCAACTATGAGTAGACACTTATGGATAGGCATAGGTCATTTGGAAAATTTCTAGTCTTCAAGTACTTGATGACTCACTGTCCATCAATTGCTCTTGATTTTGAATTTTTTTAATTGCTTGAGAGATTATTCTTCTATTCATGTGTTTAAATGTTTTCAATTTTTTTCAGAGCACTTGCTTTCATCAATTTCTTCTATCAGCAAAGAGACAAATAGCTTATATCTATTTCAGAATGGTTGAACCATCTTAAATTCACTAATGCATATGTATAACCTTCTTCTGAATCCTCTGCTCAATGAGTTAAATCCACTTGTGTTTCTCCATTAATTACTTTAACAGTAAAGAGATTAGCTTTATCCTTTTTAAATTTTCTGACGCTGTAACTGTGGTTATCATTGTTGGAACCAGGGGGTATGTGATATCAATTGTCTCTGTTATTAATAATTAACAGCTTGTGGTATGCATTCTTTGTAGGTGTTTTGCAGACAAAGAAATTACCAAATGATCTTGTCATGTCACAGACGATCATCTATGGCTCACTGAAGACCTGTCAAATCTCCATATTGGCGTTGGCTGTGATTCATGTGGGGTATGTTAATTGTTGCCACAACCTTCTTGACCATTTTAATTTTAATTTTAGCCTATTGGATTTATTGTACAAAAGTAAACTTCTGAATGCATTTATGATTTAGAAAATAATAAAGAAAATCTTCTGATTTGCATATTATTCTACTCATATTGCTTTGTGAAATCTGAAGGTGATGTCCCTGCACCTTTTGTTCTGTTCTAGGAAAGTTACAAACTAGTCTTCAGGCTCTACATTCTACCATTATGAGAAATACAATATATATGTAACTTCTTAAAAAGAAAAAAACAGGAGTGGAGCTATTTTAGAGATGTTGTTGAATGTTTACCTCCCTGCATCATAACATGCTACTGCTTGGTTCTTTCGCAAAGGAGTTGAACATCAATTTTTGACTACTATTGCCTTTTCAGATGTATCCCATAATTGCAAAGAGGTACAAGATGTAAAGGCTGCAAAGAGGCAATTGGCTTTTACCTGGGTGAAGCATGCTACAGTACTAGCTCTAAACTCCCTGGCAGATTCAATTGACAGCATACACCTGACCGCAAGTTCGAACTTGATGACTTAAAGTTGCTATGTAAGATATTAATGCTCAGGGCCTTGCCAGAGGCCCCTCAGCAAGATGTTGCAGAAGCTCTGAAGCTGATTTCCCTCGTGATGAGCAACAAGTCCGTGCGAATCATGATAATGTACCAGAAGGAAGTCGAAATGAGGATGGAAACTTATAGAAGAAAAAGGCAATTTTTGACGCGAGAAAGTTATACATCATGTTCAAATTTCTTGAATATAATTAGGACAAGAAGGTAAGTTGTATAGAAATAATAAGGGCTGTTTGGTGAGAAAGGAGTTAGATGTTGAGTCCACACATAAAGCAGGTAACAGGTGGCATGTTAAGCATTTTGGTGTTTGTTGCTTCATTAATTTGAGCTCCAGCTGTTTCTATCAGAAAAATGATAATAATAATTTCAGTTGTTTGATTTTTCAAATTTTCATTGTCGAATAATTGTTACGTATTACCAAACAAAATTTCCCTGTTACTTTTGGGTACCATGATGAATATTCTATATGCCTTACTCAGATCTTTTTGGTGAAGTTTGAAATCGATCTGATGAAAAAAAATTAAACAGCTATGCAGATCATTATTTTTGGTTATCGATATTGTGATCTGTAGATCTTTGTTGCACCTATTGTCCCTCATCCACCATGTGTATTGGAGTCTGTCCTCGGCCATATTTGGGCAAAATGCAATTCCATATTTTTATCCAAAAATAGCTCAGCCCCTAAACTTTATCGAGAGAGAAGAGGGGGGAGGGGTGGAGAGAAAATTACACAATATTTTATTAATATATTTTATACTTGCAAGTATTAATTACACAATATTTTTGATTACCCAAATCAAGTCTTGATTAATCTTCGATCTACCACACTCTTTCAACTATCCTGGGGGTGCAGGAGCTAGGCTTTAATAGTTCCTCCAACCTATGGTGGCGCCACTAGGGTAGTAGCCCAGTGGAACTGGGCGTTGTCTTCTAACCGCATGGTTCCAAGTTCGAATCGTCTTGCACATCGATTAAAATGTAGTGACACTGCTTGGACATGAGGTTTAGGAGCGTTTATTGGTCCGCTGGTAGTTTTAGTGGTGGGGGCTGTTACGTGGAGGTAGGCTTGTCTCTTCCTTCCCCCCTTGCCCATTTTGTTAAAAAAAAAAAAAAAAAAAAAGCTATGGTGGCCCAAGTTTGGAGGCCAAATACCATTTATAATCCTATTGTCTTGGGTTAGTCAAGATTGGTTCTATTATCAAAAATCCTCATCCACTTCAATTTACCTCAGGAAATTTCAAGAGGTTGGTAGGGCTGGGTACAGATTTCCACCTTTTTAATATACTTGACAGGGCAATATCAAAGCTATCAGTTGGGGAAAGCAGAAAAGTTTCAGCTTTTACATTCATGAGTGTGACGCAAGCAGACTTTCAGATTTTTTTTCTTTTTCTTTTGAATCTTTTATGAGAGGAAAACCTACCCAGCTTTTACTAGATCGGAAAGCCGACTTTGAATTAACTTTGTTGACGCGAATCTCCAATGCCAACTGTGTCAAGTTCTTGCTCAACAAACTTCATTCTCTTTCTTTCACTTCACTGTGGAGCAAACACAACCACAAAATTATAAACTCAGCTATCTTAGTGCAAGTTCGATGGATCCCTTACCTAATAAAGCAAATTTTCATTTATTTTTTTATTTTTTTGCTAAAGCAGATGTTTTACATTATTCCAGCAAAGCCCGTAAATAAGATATTCCTAAAAACCCTTGAGAGTTGAGACACAGTCTCAAAAGTTCAAAAAAGTTTGCCAGAATGATCAGCAGTTATATAGAAGTCAACCTAGTCTGCAGTTTTATTCGCCTTCCGATAAATATATTTTACCCTAAAATAGCTGAAATCTCTCAGCACAAGATGTCCTAAATCAAGAGATGCGACCCCACCTCTCTACCTTTCTCATTTATCAAGCTAAAAAATCACAGCCAACGCTCTTTCCATTGGCCGTACGACACAAAATGGTCGATGTAGCAATAATAGTGTGCAGGTACAGCCCTGGAAGAGAGAGAGAGAGAGAGAGTGACGCGGATATGGCCGGAATATCTTCTGAATTTGGGTTGGATGCTATTGGAAGTGACCCAATATTCTATCCATACATGAGAATCCAAAGCATGGTGAAGAAGATAGCATTAAGAACCAAATCAAGCCCCCCCCTCTCATTCAAGTGGCAACTTGAGTAGCACCAATGATTGTAGGGCTCAGTTCAAACCCCTAAACCCATGGGCTACGCCTCTGTCACAACGGAAGACTTTCAACTTGAGCTAAAACCCTTTCCCCAAGGCTCTCCCAATAATATATTCCACTGTCCCCGAAAGGACGACCGAGGAGGAATGGTTTTTTGGCTCTATCAATAGCTTACTATTCCTCCTCTGACCCCCTTGAAAGGGACTTGGCCTTCATCTCCTTCTTTCACAGGGTAGGAGATGACCCCATGCATCCTCGATAGCTCACTGGAAAGTGCTTCTCAAGAATCCATATGGACGTTTGGCCATATTCTGCAGGAATGTGGTTGGAAATTGTGAAAGTTGGGAGTGCTCGCAGCTACATTAGGTAGCACGCTATTGCTGCACTCTCTGACGAGTGAATTGGGGAAGTTGTTCCCATAATTTGGTACATCTTCACCAAGTAGTAATGTAGACCCCACACAGGGCTAATCTATCCACAGTATCCATATATTTAACTTGAATTTTATTTATATATTTTGTCTTCTTATATTTTTCAAATAGCATTCATAGCCTTCTTGCTGGCTGCAGTTAGACTTCCATCCTGCTAGCTGCACTTTGATGTTGATGCTGCCAGATTTGATGCAAATCTAGTTAGTTGCATACGGCCCGCGTAGTATCTTTCATGTGAAAGAATGTCCTATCCCTTTTCACAACATTAACTATTGAATTGTACCCCGCATAGATCTCAAAAAGCCTTTTTATTTATCCACCTACACAGCCCTCAAAACGAGAGGAGAATAACCCCCACTCGCGTAGCAGCCCTCACTGGGCCCTGCTTCCACCAGAAAATATCCAATACGAGTGAACAATACACTCATATCCTCTCCAACCCGTGGGAAGCCCCACCAACATGGCAGCCCCTTCCACATGTGAGTACATCATTCCAGCACCACCTCAGTACCAACGGACCAGATGGTGCATCTGGTCACCACATTTAATTGACGCCTGCGCGTTTCGAACTTGGGCCACTCTGGTGAAATCTTAGCCTCGTTCCAACTTTACTACCATCTTGGTAATAAATCATTCTTCTTGAAGTGGCCATTGCAAATAAGTTTGGTTGCTTATAATATTTGGCTGCTAGAAAACGAGCATGGAATATGTTGTTCATTAGAAATGGTGGTCATGGCAGTTTGAACAAGTAGGCTATGGTAGGGGGGAATGTTTATATAGGAGAATCTCTATTTTAATCTCTATGAGGAATGTCGGAATTGCCATCCATATTTTAAGTGTTGCTAATAAAGTAATATAGAATCAAGTTAATTTCCAGCCAAAAGCAGGGCTGATACTTTGTGATTAGTGTCCATGGATATTGCCCATTGAGAAAACCAGAGTAAAAAATGCATGACACACGTGAGAGAAAGGGTAGATGGCATCGATGCCTTATCTAACTATTTTTTTCCCCAACATCTATATAATTAAGTAAACATGGTTTTCAAAATAAAAGAAGAAGATAGGTGTGGTCCATTAAAATTCATCGAGATTGTGAATGGTGATGAAGATGGGACTCAAAACTCATGTTTCTTTAATTATACCAGAAGTCTATCCTCGTCACCCAACCATACCAGAAGTTTTCGCCATCATCTGGCCATTCATCAAGTATTGGATAAGAATAAAATTATAACCACAAAATCGGAATAGAATACCCTGAGACTGCTCTACGATTATAACTACGGAACAGAATGCTTCTACGAGTATAACTACATGATCTTGTATTTGTATATTTATCATTGGGAATGATAATGCAATACAGTCTAGCTATTGATTTCACTCTTCACAAGAAGAAAGGCAGGTAAAATTTTAGTAGCTCAAATGATTACTCCCCAGCCTCTTAATAGGTCACACACTCTATATGTTCAGCCTATGAAGTGTTCAAAGATGGACTTGGATCTACTGTCACTTATTTGTACTGAAGACTCTCTCTCTCTCTCTCTCTCTCTCTCTCTCTCTCTCTCTCTCACACACACACACACACACGAGAGAGAGAGAGAGAGATAGAGAACTAGGATGGAAGGAAGCCCCACCGAATAATTATGGATGAATCATTCACGAAGAACTACAGTGACATAGAAGACTTTTTTTCAGAACTTTTGATGCTTGCTAGATTGGCTACCTTTATCTATCTATACTTTAGGAGGATGCGAGCCCTCTGCCATGATTAAAGTTTAAAAAACAAAACAAAAAAAATCATTGCAAATCCCATGAGTTGCGGCTTAGCTTCGTTGCATGGGACCCCTCCAAGCCTTATATTTCCAACGTGAAGCCCACCAAAGCGTGTGAAGCTCATATTAGACGGTGCCTCATTTCATGGGCAAATTTTTTTAAGCATTAAATGTTGAAAGCAAGTCATGAACATCTCTCTCTCTTGGTGATCGTACAATGGTGGGTGCTCCAATAGAAAGCTCATTAAAAATTGAAGAAATATGGCCAAGTGGGCCATGTCCATCAACCACACTAAAACCCACCGCTAGCTGAAGGAAAATGGGAGTGTACGAAATGGATCAAACAATTCGAGCTGACCCACCAAATGCATCAAACCAGAGATCATGGTAAATCCACTTTGGTTCAACAAAAAGTAGAGAAAACAAAACCTAAGAACTAGCAGCACAAAATCCACATCACATCACAACAAGGAGACTAAATCTTAAATCTATATATATGATAGCTCCATCTTTCTTCTGGCTATCAATGTGCAACTCTGACTTGATAAATCTAATGTGCTTCATCTAAAATGCTGTTCTCATTGCATACGTAGAATATAATAAAAGCCTAATTTCCTTGCTCTTTCTTTGAAAAAAAAAAGAAAACTGAAGTTATTTTATTTTTATTTTTTTTTGCTTTTGCTTGGACCTGGAGAAAGGGGAAGAGAGCTTTTTCTTTTTATTTAATTTGCAAAAAATAATCATTGAAATGAGGAATTGTGTTCTTTACGTCATTTCTTTTTTCTTTATTTTGCTAGTTGTACTAACACTAGAGTTGTATGAGCAGCCGTTGTACCAAAAAAAAATAAAGAATTGCATGAACATCAACAAGCACCTTTTTGAATAGTGCGACAAAGCACCGGAATCAATCTAACCTATTTGCATCCCTATTTTAGAGTAAAAATTATTTAATTTTGTTCTCCGAGGGATGGTTTGGTAGAATATCTTACTTGAATTATAATAAGAAATAAATATATTTTGCAGCAAATTTTCATAATTTTTTTTACTTCATATATAATTTGCTATTGCTTCATCAATGTAATACCATATCATTCTTAATTGCTCTCTCTCTCTCTCTCTCTCTCTCTCTCTCTCTCTCTCTCTCTCTCTATATATATATATATATATATATTTTTTTTTA
>JAOXJJ010000481.1:1600735-1643961 GCA_025769935.1 Phoenix roebelenii
GGGGGGGGGGGGGGGGGGGGGGGGGGGGGGGGGGGGGGGGGGGGGGGGGGTGGGGGGGATTTTGGCGGGAAGTTCGATTCCTCTGCGTGGCGTCTGGGCAAGCATATCAAGGTTGGATTCCCCTTGGATTCCCTCTGAGAGAGAGAGAGAGAGAGAGAGATGGATTTGTTTTACTTTAAATTATTAAGTAGGGTTTTTGAGGATTCTGGTTCCACTGCCTAATTACTACTTTGTGGAACTTCAGAGGCCTTCACTTAACTTTTACCAAAAAAAATAAAAAACAAAGCTTTTCCTTTAATTATTTCTGTATATAATGCCGTTATTTGGCTGTTGGCTTGTGATAGCCATCATTATGCAACAAAGATTATGGCTAATGTTTGATTTTCTTTTTTTATTATGTGTGTATTAGTTTGAAACAATGGTGTTATTTTTATATTTCTATCGCCAGTAGCAATCAATAATAATTGTTTAATCCCACAAATGATGAAAGATTGTTAATGTTTCGAAATAAAGTAAATCGTAGGTTAAATGGACAAACAATAGGCTTCTTGTGATAAAGGAAAATAAGGATAATGGAGAAAGCAAAAATTTAAAAAAAAATAGTTTTCTCTGTAAAGAGATTTAAACCAAAAAGTGATCATGTAAGCAACCTCCTCAAGCCATGCTTATAATTTGCTATTTGCTCGCTCTAGCTTACAATTGGATTTTTTTTTTTTTAAAGATAGAACGGTAATCATTACAATGATCGTTATGATCTCTCTTGCAAAGAAAAACAATATACAATATCACTAAAATAACTATGTTAATTGACAAAATTTTTGCTAAAGTATCCTGACAATACATTGTAAATTAGTACTTCTTTACATTTTGTAATAACTTTAATAAAAAAAATGCCCTATTTTGAAAATGATGAGGAAGATCAAGTAGTGTCCATTTCATAAATGCTCATCAAAGTGGGCTTCTGAATTATTTTAATATATGTTTTAAAAGAGCAATATTGTAAATGGTGATGAATATATCAAATCATCTAAATTCATGTTGATATATAAAGAGGGGCCCGTCTAACTATGTATTCTTTGCCTTTAATTGAACTTTATTTGAGAGTGCCGGCTAGTATAGTTGGTAGAGTTAAGTAGGAGTCCGTACGAATGACTTGCATGCAAATTCCACGTCCTTCAACCATTCTAGTTCTTAAAATAAAGTAAAATAACTTGACATATGCCTTTCCACTAGTATTACTTTTGCCCCAGCTTAGGAAATACGTTTTGCTCTAATCCAAGGAAGAAAAACTGTGAATTACTGGACGATCGTACGATGCAAAAGAAAAATAAAGAAAAGGAAAATAAACCAAAGTTTTGATTGAATGCTTCAATTGACAGTGATTCAAGGCCTAATAGGATGACCAAAATAGAGAAAATATATCCAGCTAAAAATATACATGCATAGGAAAACATTACCATGAATTTTATAGTAGCAAATGAAGAACTAATTGCTTATTTTCCTAGAAATAGATTATATTTACCTTCTGGGATTAAAACCCTCTAAATTTAGAGGGAATGGTAGATCATCAAAGATCTACTGCAAGATTTTCTTTATTCCATACCACAAACGTATACGTAGGAAGTCCACACGGTTCTTTTCATGCACGGGTAAGCATAGGATTCCATGACAAAAGTCCTTGGATGCAGAGGCTTGAAACCTCCTGGCTAAATGTGACGGCACACGGAAGTGTGTGTGGAAAAATATAATTTATGGGGAGAAGTGAAGGCCCAAAGATGTTGCTCCGTGCATGGGTGGTCAGGTAAGTTAATTTCTCCTAAATATGTGAGCATGGAAGCTTAAAAAAAATTCCACATAGTGCACATGAGCCTCCTTGTTCATGGGATCAAACGAAATAAATGGTGTCACCTCTAGATTTGGGTTCACAAACTTCCAAATCTCAAAATTGGATACAAAAAAAAAAAAAAAGGTTCAGCTAAATTACATGCAGTTGCACCAAAACCAGCTGTAAACCTTTAATTAAGATCTGCTGTAATGTGATAAAACTCAATATAAGTTTCACATTTCAAGTATGTCATAATTATTGTTTTGACCGAGTAACAAAAATTTATTTAGTCTGACGACAAGTTATCGATGTCTTGACTAGATCGAAGCTTCGATGCTACGTTAATGCTTCTTTTAACAAAAAAAGGGAGGGGAAGATCCCCACTAGATGCTATGTGTGAATCACCCCAATGTTCTTCTAAAGAGAATGGAACTTCTAAAAGTCAGCAGCATGGGCCCAATAGTTTTCTTTCAGCAAACAGGAAGACAGTTCATTCATCTAACATGCATGAAATTTGTACATTAATATGAATAATAATAATAATAAAGAGGATGCCCTCATAATGAACAAGTTAATACAGATATAGGATTGCTTTTATTTGTAAGCAAAAGCCAACTCATGACTCATCCTCATTGGATGATTAGAAATATTGTTTTTTGACCAGCCAAATGGAGCTGGAATCCTTTTAGCAACACATGATGTCAGTATTGCATTTGAATGAGGTAGGCTATTTGAATGATGCCATTATTTTAACCAAAAAAAAAGGAGGTAGGCTATTTGAGAGTAGGAGCATGGTAATTAAGTTCGCCCAGGAGTCATTTATGTATCGTATAAATAGGATTTAACTTCATATGATGATGTGTCAAACTTGGCAAATCCCTAGGCCGGAGAAGCAGATCAATGCATCAAAATTGATTGTTTTCATGCTGTTCTTCTATCCTGACTTTAGGTTATATCCTTTCTTGTATGCTAGATAGGATTCAATACTACAACTTGGACATGATTAAGACAAGATATTAGTTTGAGCTTAAATGATAGTCTCTTCATGCTAATGATGGCTATCTGCCAATTTTAAGGACAAGTATCAATCTAGAAGAGTGCTTAGAGGATAGGATAAGAGAATTCTACTCAAACTACAAAGTTGCAGTTTCACATCCATGCATGGAATAAAAAGCTACCACTCACCCAATGAATGATAAGTAATCTTATAATTGCACTCAATTGTCTCATGATGTTAAAACAAGCCATCCGACCAAATAATCTCTTTCAAGCTGGTCTACACTAAAGTGAGCCATAGCGTAGCAGCTGTACATAAGGGAGGAGGTTTTGTGTTTTTTTTAACAAATAATGTATTTCAGCACTGGCAGATGTTTTCAAGCATTCAACATAATTTATTTTGTATAGTAATTCTTATTTAATGTGTATGAATTATATAGTTTTTGAAAAAAATATCATGTATTCAAAGAAACAAAAATTATTCTCAAGTGTACCTTATCTCTAACATCATAGTTTTTTTTTTAAAAAAAAAATTGCAGGGTAACATGGCCTTCCCCATTGACAGTAAATTTATAAAAATTTAAAAAAATAAATTATAAAAAAATTTCTAAAATTTATATTTATTATATTTATATTTAATAGTTCGTAAAATTTACACTTGCATCTAGTTAAATTAATAGTGTTAGTAAAATTATTTGCCTTATATGAAAAGCTAAAATTAATTTTAAATGAGAAGAATGATGCATATGTTTTTTTTATATTGAACGGTTGTTATATCATTTAAGAATATTTTGATTATTTTAAAAAAAATTCTGATATAATATTTAGATTCTATATAAGGTTAATAATTTGACCAATATTTTATTTAATTATAGATTAATGATAAAATTAAATTTAAAAAAGAACAAGTTTATGTTTCTCGAATGGATGTAGGTGCAATTGATCTTTGATAGAGTTTTTTATAATTTGCTGGAATTAAAAGGGATTATGGGGAGACTTTGGCTGGGTCAAGATTTCCGTTCGATTCTGCGCTCATCCAAATTAGATTTATGGACACATTCAAGTGCCGAGTTAGGAACCGCTCAGATACGGTTCCACAGATCATTGAAGGGAGACTTTAAGATCATTCAATTATATTGAGGGAAAATATTCAGTACCATCCGTTCATTTTAATCATGACAAGGGAAGAAGACCGAGACACAAGGAGGAGGTACTATCGTGCTGCGGTGAGAGTAACCAGGAGGTTACCAAACCCACCACACTCATTCCGCCAAGAAATTTAAAACCTTTTAGAGAGAGAAAGAGGGGTTCCACTTCCACTGGCACTAAAAACCAACCTAGCTTTCCACTTCTCTCCATTAGGGATGAGCATCCAATGACTTGAAGGTCAAGTCACATCTCCTCCTCCTCTTCCTAATTTCTCTTCGTCTCATTTATTTCGCTCGGATAAATTGGGAGGAGACGATAATTTGACATGTCATCCTTTCTTTGATACCACTTATGTTTTATTGACTAAAAATAGCAATTACTTATCCAAAAAAAACTAAAACTACTAATTAGAATTTATTGACAAACAAAAATAGCAAGTGAAAATTAGGAGACACGTTCATTGGACAATTGGACAGTGATTGAACACATGTCATGCTCCTAGCGATGAGTTGGATGTGTATACCTCTATAAATATTTGAATTTATATTTGTCTGCTAAAAATATTTCAGCCATTTAAATTTTAAAACTTTCTCTCAAAAAATATACAAAACTAGTTTTTTATAAAAATAGACATGAAAATAGAAATTTATAAGGATATTTATGTAAATTCACAATTCTTTGCATGTCTTTGTGAAATTTTAGAAAAGTTCGAAGGTGCTTTTCTATAGTTATATTTATTTATCTTAGTTTGAAGAAAACTATTTCGTCAAATTAATTTCAATAAAATACTTTTGGTCCTATTTTTCCCTTCATTTTTGCCAATGGAGCTTAATTCTCTTATTTAAATAACCCATATAAAACTATATTTCAAGAAAACTAATGATATACCTTATCAGATATTCGACTTTTAGCGTTCATTGATAAATAATATGAGATTTCTATCTTTTTATTATTCTTTTTACTTTATTGGTTGAGTTAGATGGGACGTGCATGGTGCATTGAGGGTTGCTAACAAAAGTGGATGAGGTCATGCATGGACTTGGCATGATTCATGAGGGATGGGTCAATTTTAGCCCACGTCAGATGAGTGATTGGATGTATGGCAGCAGTGCTTGCTGCCACTTTTTTTTTATATATATAGAAACAACATTATAGATATAGGATAAAGATGGTCAATAAATCTACAAGTGACTATTAGTTTTGGAATTTTAATTTTTGAAAAAAAATACAATTTAAAAATAAAAACCAATCCTATCATCTATTTGTTATTTATTCAAAAACTTTAATTTTTTTTTTTAAAATTCCATATCAGATGTGTAAAAGCAAGTCTTCTTGCTTAAATAATTTTTTTTTTTCCAAAAAACTTAAGTTGGGCTTTGAGAAAAGTGAGCTAGTGATCACGCGCACTAGGTCATTCAAATCAATTCTCCTAGAGATTGTGAATGGAACTAAATTAGGTTGTTGTACTTGAATTAGGTTGTTGTATATAGGGGAGGAATCATGTTCTTAGGATAGGCTAAACTTAGTTATTTAGTAGTTTGAATACAATGACTTGGGTCATTGATGATAGCAAAACATAATACACGCCTTTGAATGGTCTCTCAGAGCAAATAACATGCTGATATAAGGAGCTAAATAACATGTACAAATGAACAAGAATTAATATCAAACTCCAATATCATATTCACTATAGATTATTTCATGCCCTCGCATGGATCTTGAAGGTTGTGATGTATCCAAATAAGATGTTGTCACTTTAGAAAGAAACTAGAATTTTATTGTAAGATTTAAGCATGTGTATTAAGAGCATGAATATATAAATGTCGAGACGTATGGCCTGAATGTTACCTTAGTGGTTTTACCTTTCCACGTAGGAACTATTTGGAAAATCTAACAAAATTAGGTTATATTTTGTATAAAAATCAGGCTTGTCGGTCTATCCAGCCTGTTGGCCTGCAAGGAGAAAAAAAATATTATTGTTTTTTTTTCTCCTACAAAAATTGAATTGAGAAAGTAGTGGATTAGTATAGGTCTACTCAAATAGATTGATCACTTCGTGAATTTAATGAGAGATTTAGTCCAATCTTACTGTATTTGTCAACCATACTCTTATAAATGTGAGGTCAGGGCTTTGGATATTGAGTGGCATATTTTATGATGCCCCAACTAATCAATTACCAAAAAAACTCTTTTAAGTGGGGTTCCCTTGATAGAGCTCCGTCCTATTCTCTCTCTCTCTCTCTCTCTCTCTCTCTCTCTCTCTCTCTCTCTCACACACACACACACACACACACGGACACACACACACAAAAGTTAATATTGTTGGGATTTTTTGATGGATTCAAATATTCCAGTTACTAATTACAATCCTCATGCATTGGCTATATCTAAACATCTTATGATTTTTGATGGATTCGAATTCTTTATTTGCATACCATGGCCTCATATTTTAATTGCACAAATATCTAAATTTTATTCACATCTGAGATTTACAAGACCCCTCGATTAAAAAGCAAAGTTATGCGCAATCAATCTTTGACTGCATGGATATCTAAATATCAACACCTAAGATTTTTAATGGACTCAAAACCTTCGGTCACAAAACATAACTGACGCATTGATTACATGAAGATCTTAACGTCAGCACTGAAGATTTTTAATAGATTCGAACCCTTTGACCACAAAGCAAACTGTCATGTACCCAAGTATTGGCCGCATGATCAAATATCAACACCCTTAAGATTACGATTAGATCCGAACCCTTCAGTTACGAAGCAAAGCTATCATGCAACCAAATACTGAATGAATGCATTAATATGTAAATATCAACGCTCTTAAGAGTATCATAGATTCGCACTTATAAAAGTTTCAATAGATTTTAACCATTTGATTAAAAAGCACAAGTATCATAGATTAACTGCATAAATATCTAAATGTTAATGCTCTTGAGATTTTCACAAAATTCGAACATTTTAATTGTAAAATATATGTTTTATTTGTTGACTGCAAGAATATGTAAATATCAGCACTTGTAGGATTTTGAATGTACCTCGACCTTCTGGTTCCCAACCTCAAACTTTACTCATGGACTAATGAATTTCTAAAAAGATGTTGAGAGGCACTTGTTACATGGACATGTAAGGTTTCTCAAATCCACTAATACCAACTTGCCAATTTTATAACAAATCAACTTCATCCATTGCAATAGAGAATTATTTGTATTGACAAATAGAAACCCCAAGCATGGGTGACATCTAAATGCTAGAACTAACAATATTAGTCACAGTACATGTATCTCATGCCATAATTACAAGAAAATCACAACATGGTAGAAAATATATATGCTTTGTCGATTCACAATAAATACTTTAATTACACAAAGCATATAATATTACTTAAGGTATGGATGATTGAACTGAAAATTCTATGAAATTCATAATTAGTGCAACTAACAAAATCACAAGATTGTAGACTAGACTGAGTCTATATGTGCATATATTTAAGATTGATTTTGGAGTGGGCTGGTTCAAATTCTGTATGAAGAAGAAAAATATATTAAATATTTATGAATATAGGCCTAACATAGTTTATAATTTTATAATTTTATTGATAGTCTAATTTACGAGTCTTATAGAATTACTAAAACCATTTTATTGGCTACACTTCGGTACATCGACGGCTCACACATAACGAATATGAACAGTGCCCAGTGCTCAAAAAGTCAGAAAGTAAGATAAACTGCAAGAAAGATGAGACAGGTACATTCAGATGAAGTCGTCTAAATGATGAGCCGTATAGAAGGTCGCCTACAAATAAAGTTTCTTAGATTCTCTTAAAAAGAAAAAAAAACATAAGATAATTACTTCCTTATTTTTTGATTAAAAAACCTTTGTCTTATCTCCTTGATTCTCCTACTCTTCCCACCATTCAATTTCTCCCCAAAATATCTCCTCCTCGATACATTGAAAGTAAACACTCTTCGCCCCCCACCCCCTACAAATACAATAAGAAACCTTCCCCCTTTCCCCCTCTTTCTCTCTCTCTCTTACCTAAGCACTCCTCTCTCTCTCTCTCTCTCTCTCTCTCTCTCCTGCTTCTCCTTCTTCCCTCCACCTTTTCCCTCGTTTCCTTCCCCTCCACCTCTCTCTCTCTCTCTCTCTCTCTAAAAGCCTTCGTGTGAGAGCTTGGGAGGAGGAGATAGAGATAGGCATGGGAAAGTACATGAGGAAGGCGAAGGTGTCGGGGGAGGTGGCGGTGATGGAGGTCTCCGCCCAGTCCTCCCTGGGCGTCCGCACCCGCGCCCGCACCCTCGCACTCCAGCGCCTCCAGAAGCCCTCCCCGGTGCCGGACTCCTCCTCCTACCTCGAGCTCCGCAGCCGCCGCCTCGAGAAGACACCGCCCCTCGCCCCCAAAGCCCCCCCGGCCAGGCCCCCCCATCGAACCAAAGTGGCGAATACCGCCGACTCCGACAAGGGCTCGCTGGAGGCCTCGCCGGATGCCGAGGTGTCGTCCGGGGAGAATGTTCTCGAGGCCGAAGCAAGGGACAGGTGGGTTTTGTTCTACACCTTGCTTGCGAAATCAGGCTTCCTTACTTGAGGGTTTCTGTCTCCTGGCTTAATGCTAAGTATGGTTTCTCCTTCAAAAATCTATTGTGGGATTTTGGAGTCGCAATAAATCATTTTTTTTTTGTTTTAATCACCATGGGCAAGGTTAGATGCCCCTAATTTTATTTTCCCCTCTTTCTAAAATTTCTACTTTTCAGGGTTTCAGAGAGAGGGAGAGAGAGTCACTTATTCATTGCATGCTTTAAAAAAAAAATATTGTGGTTTGAAACATGTCTTTTGATCTTAGTCATGCTTTGCCTTCATGCTTCTTTCTGCTGAAGAGCTCTATTTTTTTTTTTAATCTATATCTAAGCTCTTTCATGCTTTGGGGGTCTTAAAAAAAACAAAAAAGAAACCCTGTTCTAGGGTTTTAGGTTAGAGTTTTCATCTTTGAAATTTTTCTTTTATTCATGCATTGGATTCTCTTTTTCTTGTGCTGGTGCCAGGCTTTACCATGTCTAATTTAAAAACATTTGCTTTCTATTAATTTCTTACTGTATGATTTGGTGGCCGCTGAGACCTTTGGATGTAATATAAGTCTTCAGTCTCTCTCACGAAAAGTTCTTTCTATTGCTGGAAAAAATTTCTCCTGCACAAAAAGGTTTAGTTTTTCTCTCTCCCCTTCTCTTCTTTTGGTTTTCAGGCCTGTTCCTTAAAGTCGGAGACCACAAATCTCATCTTTAATGTGATCGTATTTCTGTTGGTGAAGCCTTGGTCCCATATTTGTATTACTGTAGAATCTCTGACTTTTGGCTTGTTTACCTCTTTCACTGGCGTTTTGGTGGTTCTTCGGTTTGGTTTCTGGAACAGAGTACCGCATGCAACTTGTGGCTAGGTCCATCTTCCGTCATGCTCTTCTATTATCACTAGGTTGATTATATAAGGGGGTTCTCCTCTTGCTCTTTGAGTGCTGGTTGGGCCCTCCTCCTTTGATGATCAGTGGTTTTTCCATTGTTTGACATGGCCTGAACTTGATGACTTCATGCTTCCTGCTTATGAGGTGTTCTCAGAGTCGTCTTAGTAGTCTTGTGGAACTTTTATGTCCATATAACTTGGTTTACCAAACTAAAATCACACTTTTTGCTTATTTATC
Organism: Phoenix roebelenii; assembly: GCA_025769935.1. Lineage (NCBI taxonomy): Eukaryota > Viridiplantae > Streptophyta > Magnoliopsida > Arecales > Arecaceae > Phoenix > Phoenix roebelenii. The sequence continues at coordinate 1,610,403 of JAOXJJ010000481.1, forward strand.
ACTGGGGAACATGAGTGGCTTTCTGATGTTTTAAATGTTATTCTAGTTCTATGACTTTTCCCGCTTTCTCCATGGAAGACTTGCTGGTTCGCCTTGGCAAATAACCCGAATAAAACGAGATGGATTTAGTGGGCCTTGCTATTTTGTTACTACGTGCGATCTTTGACAAAAGTTGGCTGATTAATCTTCACAGTCCGGGGAACCGTAAATCTGAAAGCTTTAATGCATTTGTACCAAGTATCTGCACAGAAATGGTCTTCCTCTGTTCAAATATTGTTTTGTTTAAAAATGAAGTCACGCTGGGACCATCCTCTGGTTGCATGTCGCCGGATTTGCCGCATGGGCCATGCTTCGCTATATGCGACATTTAAAGAACAGGTTAAGAAAATTAATAGGAGCAAGCTCAACAATTTTCAGGTTTATCAAACTGCTTGTAGCTTGCTGACACACTTCATCACCTATGGTATTAGTGATCATGCTTGTAGCTTAAAGATTTTGCATTTTTTTCTTGTGATGCTTGTGGTATGTTTTCATTTTGAAGTGATATCATGTAAATGAGCAGGTCCAAGCACTTGTGATTTTTAGTTTAAATTTTTGTAGCCATGATTGGAGGGCTGTTGCTCATGGTAGACAGAACCATCGTCTTTAGAACTGTTTTCTGGTCTCTTTTTGTGATTAAGCCTAATTATTGAGGCTGATTTAACTGTCTTTAAACTACCAATAAACTGTGCATTAAGTACCGTTAATTCTGCTTGTGTTCTAGTTTTTTGAGGCTTATGGCGATTGCTTATGATAAATAATGCTCCCCTTTCCTTCCCTTTGTTTGTTTCTTCTCTTTCTAATCCTATATTTTGGGAAGTGGTGAAGAAATGGAGATTTTACATGTGGACAACCGCAGAGTAGTGATGTGATAAGGGTTTTTTGTGCTATTACTTGATTGCAGGAGTGTCAGGGAGACTACGCCTTGCAGTTTGATAAGGAATTCAGAAACCATAGGAACTCCTGGTTCTACAACGAGGCCCACCAGCTCAACTGCCACCAACCGGAGAATGCAGAATTCAATGCGCAGGAACATCCCAACGGCCCATGAGATGGAAGAATTTTTTGCTGGGGCTGAGCTACTCCAACAACAAATATTTATGGAGAAGTATACATTCCTTGGTTCTCTACTTTTGCGATATTATTGTTTGCTAAGCTCATGGCTATCCTGTGCAACAAGTGCATAATCTGAATCAAAAGGACAGGTTGATAAATGAGCTTTTAGGCTAAAGCTCACTTGTATAAGCATCAGCATGTCCGATAGGCCTTAAGTAGGTGTTGGGCATAATTTGATCAGAGATAGCAATGTTGGAAGATAGATGATGATATGCACAATCTCAGTTATATCGGCGATTCACAATATTTGTTTTGCTTGTTTTAATCCTTCTTGTAGGTACAACTTCGATCCAGTGAATGACCACCCACTCCCTGGCCGGTATGAATGGGTGGAACTGGACTCTTAGGCTGCGGATCTCCACCTTGGTGCTGCTTCTTTTCCTGCAGCTTCTTCATTGATCTCTGCCCAGGGCTTTCAAGTGAGGGCTGGGCTGCAGCAGTGGTGGTGGTGGCTATCACTACCCTTTCTTTTATGTTGTAAAAAAACCAGTAGTCCCAAAGAAACTTTGCAATCTAATGGTCTGTAACCCATATAGAGCTGATCAGCTACATCTAGAGAAGAAAAACCCACAGGTTCAAACTCACTGCAACTCTAACAGATCATGCAGAGGGGAAAAAAAGTAGGGTCAATCTTTTTCATAGTTTTCCTTGATAGAACCGGTTATGTATTAGGCTCTTTTGTTGGGTAGGAGGTATACATTGCTGCATCTGATCTTGTATTTTGTCTATACTGCTGCTGATGGACCTGAAAAGCTCATTGGGAAATAAAGTGACCCATTTGCCCTTGTATTCTGCCCCTGAAATATCTCTTCTTGGATTCCATCTTTCCATATAACAATGCTCCGTACCTTGGTGAATGCCTTGTTTCTGCCGGAGTTTTTGAGTTGTTGTCTTTGTTTCTACTGTAGGTACTTGTTTCTGCCGGTGTGTTTGAGGTGCTCTTTGTTTCACTCGATGAGATTACTCGCTTGTACTTTTTACTGTTTGAGGATTCTGTGGTAGAAACATGCTTGTTCACCACTGGTAAATCTTGGGTCATCAAGGGATGTCTTCTGTAGTTCATTTGGTTTTTTATTACCTTCTGAAAGACTGTCCATTCAAGACTATGCTCGCTGGATACTGTCCGTTTGCAATCCAAGACCTCAAGTGCATGGAAAGAAAAGTATGAGCACGGCTTTTTATTAAAACACTGCCTGACGCCGAGCAAGAAATGGAAGGGTGATTTAATTATGTTCGGATGCAATTTTTTAGTTTGTTAGGGGCTCCTGTTTCACTTCAAAGGGTCGCATGAGGTTTTTCACATGAATTCCAAAGTCTTCTTTTGTTTGATGGTGTCAAAAGTTCTTTGCTTGTCCAACCTCTAAGCCCATTTGTCTATTGTTCTCACCCATTGTTTCGTATGCCATCTACCTATGAAGCTGTGGCGAGTTGGCATGAATTTTTTGGGACCATCAATACAATTATCATCTTCTCTACAAGTTCTAAGTAATTCGAAGATATTTCAAAACCTCCAAAGATCGTCCGTTCTATTTCATCACTGTAAGTAGAGGATATAAGGTAGATCTTGCATCACCAATCAGAAACTTTCTGCCTTCTGACTCCTTCCTTTCTTGCAGCCAGCCAATCCATAAGTCTATTTCTTTCTTTGAACATCTGGCGCTCTTGGTTTCTTCATTTAGTAACCTTTTATATCTGTGTTGTATGCAGCTTCTGTTCTCCAAACTATCTCCCTTTGGTAGCCTAGATGGATTCAGTTTTGCTTGAATATATGATTCTTTTTTGTAAGAAATCTCTTAATATCTTGTCTTGTATCTAATTTCTGTTCTCCAAACCATCTTCCTTGGGTACCCTAGATGGATTCAGTCTTACTTGCGTTTATAAAGTTAATGAATTTGGGTACCTGCTGACTGCACATACTGTTTGTTGATCAGTTTGTGCATTTCACTTCATGCAGTCGGCCTTCTTAGTCGGAGAGAGTTTCATTGAGGCTTGCTATTGTCTGATAGTGCAACTCCATCGACGAGTATGCGCATTACAGAATGCAGCCACCAATTCATTTGAGTGAGTCTTTCTTGCTACTGGAGTCCCTATCTCTTAAAGCACCATCAGATTTCCAATCCGAACCCTATTTTCGACCGAAGAAAGTTTTATATGATCTCAAACAAGCACCTAGAGTCCGTGTGCCTAGGTTGTGCCTAACCCTGAAGCCCATTGTTGGGAAGGGCTGCACTCTATCGTGCAGCCCACAATGACCAATGGATTAATGTAGCATAAAAGCTAACTTTGGTCGGCCAATTAACTACCCTAGACCTTCCAACCCTACATTAGCTAGTCCTAAGCTCCCCTGAGCTGGGCAAGTTGAACCTAATTGGCTAATATATCACCAGCAAGATGTATTCTTGTTCATTTTTTCCCTGTAATATCCTGTAGCTGCAAGCGCTATTATCTTGTCACAAAGTTAATATTGAGCGAATTGACTCGTGGAATGAGGGGAGCATGCTACTCTATCCTTCTATTGTGCTGAATTACATGCCTCCAGTTGGAAAAGGCAACACCACAAATCCTGAGATTGTCATCACTGATTGATTCAAACAGCAATAGGAGTGAAATATTAAGCTTGAAAAAGGATTGTACAGAGTATTAGGTTGATCAATTCATGTATCTAATATAATAGTACTACGAGGTGATAAGCAATGAATAGCCTTTGAGACTTTGGAGTAGCATTTGTTGTTAAGAAAAAAAGGCTGCTACTAGAGACTCAACAGACCCGAGAAAGGACAGCAAAAGGTCAGTTTTCTCAATCAGATGTTCAAAAGTCAACAGAAAATAAGAAAATTTCTTCTGAAGAGTTATCAAAATTGTTCGCATTCAAAATTTTCCACCTATGCCACCAAAAGGTCAGTTTTCTCAATCAGATGTTCAAATCTTAGCTACACATGATTAATCTTAGACAGACCATTACCAAGGCTACTCCTTGTAGCATTTACTCTAGTTTGAGTACTTTGACCTGTTGCTCTGAGCAGAAATGTGAATCCCAAGCATAATTTTGGTATTTTTTGGGTCAAAGTTGGTTTCTAAAGCTCATGGATGAAGTTTAGGATCGACGGTTAAGATTTAAATTATTTGATATGGTTAGTTTTAGTTATAGGTTTAATTTAAGATATTGAGTGTCTTCTTTATAATAATGTGAGGGGTAGAACAGTGTCCAGCATTATGAATATTTATACTAAGTTCAAAAATTTCTCAAACCTTTTGTTTGATCTTTGGCTTTATTATGGATTTATGATCTTCATCTTCTCCTTATTTTCTTCACCTCTTCATTCTGTTCTTTTATGACTCACGAATAGTACAGAGTTCACCTACACCGTATCTTATATGATAGAAGGTTGGACAAGAAGCTTATGGTGAGACATATGGATTGGATAAAAGTAAGGAGATCTAAAGGTCCTAAAAGCCAAAAGTATATGGACTTGATGCGGGTAAACTTAAGGAGCTTACCTAAAGTTGTCTTGTTAGCTCACTCTGTTCTACCCTGACGAAAAGAAAGTTAAGTAGTTGAAATAGGTGTAGAATTGCATGCTAGCTGAAGTAGATTGACCGCGCCAACTCAAAATTCGGAACAAACACCAAACATTAAAAATAATATTTGTAGTGGAAGAAAAAAATTTCGGAAGGGAACATAATTCTATTCAAAAGAAAATAAAAACCAAAACAATGTGTTTGGCTCTCTCACAAAGATGCCTCACTAGGGAGGCTCCACATACAAAAAGTATTCTCTCCTCAACTCTTCACATGGCTTTCTCCTCCCCAATTTATAAAACCATAATATCTCTGCTATTACATGACAAAAACATCACTATTTCTCTCCGGCTAAAAAACAAACTCAAATATATTAATTCTAAGACTCAACCTAACAAAAGTGGACTAGCACTAAAAGATACACTATTCCAACTAGATTAGAATAGAATCCTAGTATAAGTAGGACAAATAATGGACTTCTAACAATAGATACCACGAAGTGACAACTCATATATGGTGATGGAAGTGGAAATGAGTGAAAAAAGAGGATTTGTTTGTAAGGGTTTCTTAACAAATCCAAGTCCCCTTGGTCCGTGGTAATGAGATGTAGTTATAGAGGATTGCCAATAACGCATTTAAAGATGATAAGTGATTGGGTGCCTTGCATGGTCTCTCATGTATGGAAGGTGTTTTGAGTGACAAGGAGAGCGAGGAGGCTTAAAATGAAGAGGCTCTTGGAAGAGCATATAAATTTAAAGTGATACAAGTGCGAGGCATCAGAAGGAAATGAGAATATTTTAGAAAGAGATCTTCCTAGCACTAACTACAGATTGGATTCAAAAAGGTGATGATGTATCGAACTGGGATGAAAATTTGAGTAATAAACTAGAATTACTTTCAAGGTAATGGATGGGGAGATCATCAGTTCATCATGACTGGTACAAGCATGAGATTCTCATGTTTCCAACTAGAAAAGTAGTAGTAACTTTTTATCGCACAGTATGATAATTTCATTAATCTATGCCCTGCCTATTATGTGATGTTGAGGGTTTCAAGACTTGCTTTTGGAATCTTGACTCTGTTGGTTACATTCACGCTAGAATAGTGTGAGTAGCCATTGTACCAAAAAAAAAAAGACTTGCTTTTGGGATGGATTTGGAGTCATTTTTTTTTTCCATCCTTTTTTTAGTCGAGAAACCCAACTTTAAAGTATGTTTAGCCATCTCTTTTGGGGACACTAATATATTAGCCTCTTCTTAGTTCTAATATTTGAAAGGAATTTATTCTCTTAAGGTTTTTTCTTTCCTTCCTTAGACATTTTTCTCACAAAACACCCGTCTTTAAACCTTCTTGTGGAGTTGTGTAGGCATTAAATTAGTGACAATATTAAACTGAAAAAATATTGATGGAAAAATGAACAATATGATCTTTATATGTACCCTTGAGTAGTCCTCTATTTACAAAGGTGAACAAATGCATAATAGATAATGATACAAGCTTTTTACAATATATGATATAGGAATAATTAAGGAATGATATAAGAATTATAGTCAGTTACAAAAGATGGTATATTAATCTATTTAAGGCCAGATAGATCATCTAGAAAGGGCATCATATCAAGTTAAATAAGATAAGAGGATAAACATGGAAGATAACCATGAGAATAACAAGGAAGATAACAATGTGAGTCGGTCTTAGGTTGCTTTTTTAACACAAAGTTCTGCTTGCTAAGCTAAACTTAAGTGCCAACATAAGTGCTAGTTATCCTGGATATGCATCTGTCTTCATGGACAATCCAAAGACCCACAACCAAAGACCTTGATGCAAAAGTTAGATGAGTAAACTCTGCATCCATAATTCCATATAGAGGCGATTCTATTGCTTGTAATTGCCTAAGGTCCAACAATGGTCTAAATCATGTTAGAGACGTTTTGATCTGCTATCCTTGTGTGTCAACTGGCCTACAACAAATATTTATCCTTAAGGAAAAAAAAAACTCAAAATCTTTATCTTGCCCTTTCTGCCTTTCTTTTTGAAACACAAAAGTTCAAAAAATTTTGAGAGCTCAATCATTTTCAAGTAAGTGTTAGAAGGAGAAAAGAAAGGATACAAAGTGATAGGAAGAACAAATAAAGAAATTAGAAAATTTTATCCAAAGTAGAAATTTCTGATTCTGATGAGTGATTTTTCCGGATTTGATTGCATTAAAAGTCCCAGTAGTCTAAAAATAAAAATTCATAATTACAAAAGAAAGTAGCAAAATTAAGGTAATATTATCATGTTATAGTATGCCCAAGCAAACCCTAATTGGTCCTTGTCATTTAAGATATTTTGTAGATATTTCATATTGTATTACGTTTTCATCATTTCCTTCTGTAAAAGTTAAATTGGAACAATGAAAGGGCTAACCCTATTTATGAGAGAGCAACAAATCTAATTTTCTTAATGAAGTAGGAGAGGGAGAAATTTAATGACGATGAGATGGATTTCTCCAAACTGTATTTTGCTACGTAGATGTTTCATATAACAACAACAAAGTAAACTAAAGATGGATAAAACATAACAAACAAAATTAGCTAGAGATAGGCCACCAAGTTAATGTTGCCTAAGTGATGTTATAACTCTAAACTTTTTTGTTGAAAAGTATCAATAATTCGCCATATCACAACCCTCTTAAAAACAATATTATCTTTGTATTCTTGATTATTCCTCTTCCATTAATTTTTTAAAATATGTATGCCAACCTAAGTCAAAATACACCATCAGATGTTGGTTTTATTTAAGACTAGTTTATAATTATATTCTTTTACCATCTATCTATTTTACTTGTAATAATATAAGGACCATATAAAGGTGCCAACTACCATGTTGTTAAAGTTTCTGGACAGTTGTATTAAGTCATGGAGGTGGATTTGACTCTTGTTTAGTTTGGAATGGAATTAGAGGTATCTAAACTTTGTATAAAAATTCCACATATTACTTAATTAAAATAACAAAAATAGAATATTCATACATTAGGTGGTTAATTAGAGTTGATACATTGGTAAACAGAAATAAAACATACTAAAGCTATTACAGAGGCTACAATAACAATACTACCACTATGGTAAGGAAGGTTGGATGGCATTTAAATTCATATTGAGATGAGTATAGCAAAGATTATGTATGATATGGTTGAGCCAAGTAATAAAGGTTGCATGACACATGCCTCTTGGAAAGACCCTAGTTGTATTAGACTGTCAAATGATTGAGTTAGCATCGGATCTAACTCTTTACAATAATTTTAAAGCACCCATCCTACTTATATCAAAGTTCTAAATGATGTATTGAACCATTATAATATACAAATATTGAAACCTTTATTGATCATATTCTGTAACAATTGTAATGATCATTATTTGCTTTAAACTGGTATTTCAAAATTTATACTAGAATAATCATTATTGCAATAAATATTCTAGAAATGATATGGTCAAAAATAAAGGACAATAATGGAAAAGTTATGGTGTCATCTTTTCATTCATTTTTGGATAAAATATATATTTGCTATCATACAATCAATTTTGAAGAGGAATTTGATCAAAAAATTTAAATTCTAAAAATAGTATTTTATTTTGAGAAGAGGTACAACTGAAAACAATATCTATTAAATGTATTATAATGGTAAATGATGCATTAAAATGTAAGGTTTTAAATCCTATGGGATGGAGGTATTTTGCTTTCTCCATGGAACAGTATGCTCCCGTCTTACCCCATCCTAACGGCAGTCTCGATCATGTATCCCGATAAATTTTTCTATCTTTGTTTCCTTCTTTTGTCCTTTCTTTTTTTTCTTTTTTGTACTTTATTCTTTTCTTTCTTTTTATTTTTGAGAAGAGGTACAAATGAAAATAATTTTTATAAATGCATTACAATAGATATTATAATGGTAAATGATGCATTAAAATGTAAGATTTTAAATTCTGTGGGATGAATGTATTCTGCTTTCTCCATGGAACAGTGTGCTCCCCTATCTTACCCCATCTTAACGGCAGTCTCAATCATGTATCCCGATAAATATTCCTATCTCTCTTTCCTTCTTTTGTCCTTTCTTTTTCTTTTTTCTGTATTTTATTCCTTTCTTTCCTTTTCTTTCCTTTTCTTTCTTTTTATTTTTTAGAAGAGGAACAAGTGAAAATAATATCTATTAAATGCATTATAATAGATATTATAATGGTAAATAATGCATTAAAATGTAAGGTTTTAAATCATGTGGGATGGAGGTATTCTGGTTTCTCCATGGAATAGTGTGCTCCCCTGTTTTTTCCATCTTAGCAGCAGTCTCGGTCATGTATCCCGATAAATATTTCTTTCTCTTTTTCCTTCTTTTGTCCTTTCTTTTTCTTCTTTTTGTGCTTTATTCCTTTCTTTCCTTTTTTTTTTTAATTTTCTTTCTTTTTTTTATTTTCCATTTATTTTTTCTTTGTCTTTTTTATTTTTGAATTCTTTTTTATTTTTCCTTCTTCTTCTCTTTCATGATAGGTTTGGGAGTTCTGACTCCATCTTAGTTTTATTTTTTAAGAAATAGGATGGAATGGCCGGAATACATTTTATCTTGTCGAAACGTAAAATTTTGTTGAAATGTTTAATACCTATCTTTATTTTTCTCATGCATGATCCTGTCAGCAGGTTGCGGACAAAAAAAAGAAAAATAAAATATCCAGTCCCCGTCGGAAGGAGAAGAAATTATTAGTTGAACCGTTTCTGAACGGAGAGGTAGAGCAGCGCAACGGAAAAGCGCGGCCGGCAGCGAGCTGTAAAACTTGCAAGCAAAAGTTGGAAGGAAGCGCTTTTCGAACTTTCTTTTGCAAAGCAAAGGCAGAGAGAAGCCACTCCCCGGAGCAGTACGTCACGGCCCGGGAAACGAAAAAAACGGAGCGATTCCACAAGGGAGAGGGAACAGAAGTTATTCCCGTCAGCAACGCGTTTCCCCAAAGCCGTCGCACGCGGGGGGCATGTGGGACAGGAATGCCACGTGGCGGCAGCCTAGCCGCACTCAGACTTGGGAAACGGGGCCCACTAGAAGTTTTTATTTCTTTCTTTTTCTCCGATTCTAAAGTTCTCTCCGTCCCATATCCTCCTTCTCTGACCAAATTTATCTCAACTCCTTCTTTCTTCCCCCTTATTCTTTTCTTGACTCTTTCCTTCGTATTTGATTGTTTCTTTCTCCTTCTCGTTCCTACCACCCCTTTTTCTCCAAATCTGGTGCTCGGCGGATTATTTAACAAAAAAGAGTAGCGTTTTCTTCTGAGTTCTGTTTGGTATATCTTTTGTAAGAAATCGCGATTTCTTGGCAAGATTTTTGGAGGTCGAATTTTCTTGGTGGTAAGGTTGAGCCGGATGGAGGAATTGAAGAACTGGGTTGGTGGCCTGCAACAGCGTCATGTGGTAAAGAAACGTCCTTTTTAATGTCTCGTTGTGTCGGCTCTCTCTTTAATTCGTAGGTCTTTGGAATCGGCGTTAACTCCGGCAGGTTGGGAAGGTGGAGGAGATCTCCCATCTGGGCCGAATTTCGTCTGCGGTGCGGCAGATCGAGGTGAAGTTTCTTTGCCTTTCTAGGGTTAGAGTTTGCAGGGGATGGAGTTTCTGGGTTCTGGAACGTGTTTGTGGTTATGAAGTGTTTCTGGGGTTCCAGGATTCTGGGTTTTAGGGTTGAAATTGGTGGGTTTTAAGGGTCAGGCGTTTGGATTCTTTTTCTTTCTTTTTGTTTTTTGTGGAGTTTGGGGAAGCAACGCTATCATCTGTTTTGAAATTTATTCCATGGAGAATTTTCTAGTGCAAGGTTAGCATTATTGGTCCTCGTTCCAGTTTCTTTCATTTGGAGGTTTCTTCTGGTAGTTGACTTTTGGAGGAGCAAGGGTTAATTGTTCACTGCTGCATTGATTTTCTCCTCGTTCTTCTTTCTTTCTTTCTTTCCACACGCCCCCTCACCTTCTAAATTATGTGGGAAAGGACATGTTTGCAAATCTGATTATTATTTTTGTACTTTTTGGTGCATGGAGGAGTAGAATTCGTAGGGTTTTGTATGGGATCTGTTGAGATGATGGGGCAGGTTTTGAAGGGAACAGATTTGGTAATTTGTTGTTGGTCCATGCACCTCTGTACTGCTTATGATTTGTATGAGTTCAGAATTCAATGATTTATTTCTTCTCATCTTGTGAGAACTTTATTGGGCTTGGAAAAAATTGTTTTCTTTCTTTTCCTTTTCTTTCCTCGAAGAGCGGGGTGATATATTGTGTGGAAGGGTAATTTCTGCAGGAACAAGAATTCGGTGTTCTCTTTTAGTTGTTTTGGTGTCCAACACTGAAACTTGGCAACTTCCTTGTTAGTCCTTGCTCCTTAGGATGCGATATCTAAAGCTTTTAATTTTTCAACAATTGTTTTCTCATTAACTTCAGTATATTCAACCTTTGGTTCCCTATTGAATTCTCTGATTGTTATGTTAGCTGTTCTTTTCTCATGTTACAGAGGTATTTCTGATATCAGACAGCTGGGGTATAATGGTGAAACGATTGTTGTTTATGACTAAGCAGCATGCATGGTAGGAAATGGAAAAAGGGACAGGCAATCTCCAGTAGATTAATTCCACACAACAAAATGAAGTGCTTGTGTTCTGGGGAACAACTGAAAGTGGATGAAATGATTCAGTCGTCTGAGTCTGTCACTACCAAGGATCGCTCAACCAGTGGGTATTCTTCTCAAAATGGTGAGGGTGGGCAGAGGCTTGACACTAGCAACATTGAAGAAGCTGAATCTTCTCTCCGTGAGGGTGTACGTCTGAATTATGAGGTTGGTCTTTCCTTGTGGTTTTCTTTTTTAACCTTTGCTGTTATGGAACTTCATGGGGAACGGGCAATTTATGCTGACAACTTATGGTGCAGAAACAATGGCTTTGCTGTTACCTTTAGTAGTTTTATTATACATTATATGGTTTCTGTTGAATCCACATAGCTAACTGTCTTAAGAAGCAAGACTCTCATAACATTCAGGAGTCTCTATATATAGTGTTTTGTTGAGTACTCAGCAAACTATGGCTTTTCATTTCTAGACAGTTATATCTAGCATGGATTAGTTTTTTTCATCATTCATCTTTAGTTACAGAACTGTAGTAAAAGATGCACAATTTGATTATTATTCAGCTCTGTTTACACAAATCCTAGCAGAGCCTCTATTCCTGTCCTTATTTCCTATTTTGCTATCATCTTTGGCGTTAATCGCATAAAATACTTTTTAGGATCTATATTTCAGTTACTGAAAAGAAACATATCCTTTCTGTGGTGCTTTTACAAAAATGTTCTACTTGTAGTTGAATTTGTAGAATCATTATTTGAGAATACTATAATTAATACATTATTTTTTTTTGTATGATAGAATTTTGTGTCTTTTAATTCTAAGGTCATGTCCTCCAGTGATGCTTCCATAAATTTGTATTGACATCGATATCCATTATTGTGCATATCTGTATGAAATCTTAGAATTTGTTTCCTGTTGGAAAAGGAGTGAGCAGGGGTGCTGCTGCATGTTTCATCTGTTCTGATATATTGGCTAGGATGGATTTCTGCTAAATTAGCTCTCTCGAAATTAAACATGAGCAAATAAGTTCACTAAGATTTACCCTTCTTCTTTTGATTGGTCCTTTTTTTGGGATTGATGTTATTATCTAAACACTATGGTTTTAACTGCCAATCTTTTAGAGATAGGACCTCGTGCTTTTGCAGAAGCTTGCATACATAGATCACTTGTTTGTATAAGCATTTAAATGTTGAGCAATGAAACAACAAATTCTAGATAGATATCCTTTTCAGAACCATATGGAGTTGTCAAATACAGACACCACGGCCATGCAGATGACTATGATCAATAGGATTTCACCATGCACATCATTTAGGTGCATGGCTTCTGCACTGTCCCTGTTAGTGAAACTCATCTAACTTGATATTTTGCAGGAAGCAAGAGCATTGCTTGGAAGATTAGAATATCAGAGAGGAAATACAGAAGCTGCACTTCATGTATTTGATGGAATAGACATAGCTGCAATAGCCCCTAAGATGAAAATTTCCATTTCTAAAAGAACAGAACGTCGCAAGTTTCGTTCACACTGGGATGTGCCACTGATGTCGAAACATGCTGTTAGTCTGCTTGTTGAAGCAATATACCTTAAAGCAAGAGCACTGCAAGATCTTGGCAGGTTTAAAGGTATAAGCACATTAATTTTTGAGCAGGTTAATATGCATTACTATGCTCAGTTTAATCTTTAGCCTGAAGTTCCTTAGCTTTTTTGTTTTTAATCAAGGAGGGCCAGCTGGATCAGTAATACGATTTATATTGCTTCCATTAATGAATCTTGGAACCGGAACCTCTTCCAATAAATGCCACTGAGTAGTGCAGGGCCAAATTGGCGGACCAGGGTCACTTTGACCATTCCATACACTTTTTGAATTATATTTTTAATATTTCAATGATCTAAATCCACATCAAATCTGTCATTAGTTTTAGTTTTATATCAAGTAAGGACTGGCCCTTGTGATGGTTCTGTTTCCCTTTTAGATTCTCTAGCTTTAATCTAGATGTTCTCTGGCCCCTTTTACTCTTTTTACTCTCAATATGTGTTTCCATTTCCACTCTTATGTATTGGTTGGCCAAGCCACCCCCAGGTTAGGTATATATTCCTAGATCATATTCCTTTTTTTGTTATAATAAGAAAGTTGTATAATGCCAAGTATTCACGGCATTCATTAGAATTACAATGTCAGCAGCACATGTAATTGAACTGTTGGAGTATGACCTGTCTATTTTCTGTTATTTGCAAATATCCTGTGTATACATTATGGATTTAAATATTTATATTCTTTGTACCTTATCATTAGAATGAAGGCAATACAGGTTTCTTGCCATTTATGTTAAGGTGATGCAAAAAATCAAGGACAATTGACAGATATTATAAACAGGGGTGGAACCAGAATTTTTAAAGAGGGGGGGGGTGCAAAAATATTGATATATCAAATCAAAAACCCAGTAATGCAACCTGTTTGTCAAAAAGTTTAACGACATCATGAATAATCTCAATGAAGCAGGATTATTAAAACATTGACAATCAATGAAACCATTAATTCTCATAATTTATTTAAAGATGTATTTGATTTATAAAATAAAATTTCTATCTTTATTACATTTTACATGTAATTGAAAATGGAGTGTATCATAGCATTATGTGGACGAGAGGAAGAGGATGATTTGAGGAGTTCCCTTTGATTTTGAATTCTAACAAAGGAAGCAAAAAATTAAGAAGAGACAATATTTGAAGTTTGGTTTGTATCTTAGCCTATTATGTAAACTATAGATGGTGCTGCTTCCTTTTCTTTGTCTATAAAAGGGGTGGAGGAGGATTTGCCCTTTTTTGAAAAAAGTAATTTTGAATGAGAGGACAATGAAACCATGAGAGAGGAGCATCCAGGTTTGTGATTTTATTATGTGATGCATATGGTTCTGAGAAAGGAGCATTTGATGTATAGCTTTGAACCAACTGACTAGCGTTACTTCACTAGTTTTAATAAAGGGACTACTAATTTACTTAGAACTCATATTTTTAACTTGCTTGAGATTAAGTAAGAGTGGTGTACTTATTAAAAGAATGATCGTACTCTATGAGAGAAACAAGGCATGGAGACTAGAGACATTGAGAGGGAGACATGGGACGATAGGCTGAAGTGGGTTTTTGATTTGGTATTGGATTAACTAGAAAGAAAATTCTCCCTCTCTCTCTCTCTCTATGGATTAGATAAGTTTCCAAGATTTTAGAGAAGATAAAATTATAAATAACTCAACTAGTTAAGAGACTAATTAGGTAATTATTTAAATGCCAGCTTTTATTTGAAGCAAAATTTTAGGGCAGGGGGCCTGGTTTAATTATGATATAACTGTGGTTGATCTTATTTGAAGGGTGCCACCTATTAAACTATAAAAGAAATCCCCATGGGTGTGTTTTGGGTTTTTTTTTTTGGGGGGGGGGTGCCTGGTCCCCTTGGTTCTGCCCTTGATTATTGAAGGCCTACTCAGTTCTATTGTAGAAAGGTCATTCATTTGAGATGTGTTATTTCTAAGGCAGTTAACAGGGAAACTTCGAAAAAAGGAAAGCACATATACATAGTTTTTTCATCTTAGGTAAAGTATATATCATGACTTCTGGAAAAATTAATTTGATGGATATAATATACAAGATTCTTTTATAGACATCCTGACATGTACTAGGGAGCTATGAAATTATTAGAAGTACCAAGTTTCTAATTGCAGCAGTCTACACTGAGGGTTGACGGTATATCCTCTAAAATCTTGTCCTTGATTTCTGATATTTCAGAATATGCTGCATTTTGCGTATCACTGTCTGAATGGTGTTGATCTTTGCATTGAAAACATTGGAATGCTGAACAGGAAAGTTGAAGGAACATGGTTCTAAAAAAATAATCAAACCAATAATGAAGTATTTGGGGTATGTGTCTTCTCAAATACAAATGAAAATGGTCATGAGGTCAGAATTATAGCCATAGAATACACTAGAGTGAAATCATCTTTATCTTGGTTAGATAGAAAATCTTCTAGTCTTTACCACTGCTTGAGTGGTTTTGGTCATACCATCTCTACCTTGTCTTTGAACTTGCTCGCTCTTCTAATAGTGGGCACTGATATAGAAGCACGGGACTCATTAGCTGATAAGTGCAATCCATTTCTCGGAGATGCGCAAAGGTGTTGCTATTAAAATAGTAAAAATCATTGAACCTACTTAGAATCCCTTCATGTGTGTGAGTATTAAATGTCGATCATAGCTTTTCATGTTAAATCAATCCATCAATCTTAGCTTCTCATGCTGCCACAATTTGAGCCGTTTTATGTGCCAATTTGTGGCTAAGAGCAATGGGATGACCTAGATAATCTGATGGATAGATGGAGTGGTGTGCTTTAGAGTGCTTTATGTGGGTTTGCATGTTCAAGCTTAAGAAGTAAATATTAAAATGTGTAATATGTGGCTAATCTTATTTGATTATCGTTTTGCAGAAGCTGCTCAAACATGCAACATTATTCTGGATACTGTGGAATCTGCATCACCTGAAGGCCTACCTGAGAACTTTACTACTGACTGTAAATTACAGGAGACAGTGTGCAAGGCAGTTGAGTTGCTCCCAGAGCTATGGAAGCTGGCTGGCTTCTCCCATGAAGCCATATTGTCATACCGGAGGGCCCTTCTTAGTCACTGGAGCCTTGATGCTGAGTCTGTTGCAAAGATACAAAAAGAATTTGCTATTTTTCTTCTTTATGGAGGTTGTGATGCAAGTCCTCCTAACCTCCGGTCCCAAATGGATGGTTCGTTTATACCTAGAAACAATATAGAAGAGGCTATTCTTCTATTGATGATTCTCCTGAGGAAGTTTAGTCTCAAGAGGATTGAGTGGGACCCATCTATCATTGATCATCTCATTTTTGCTCTATCTGTATCTGGGCAGCTAAATTCTCTAGCCAGTCAGATTGAAGAGTTATTACCTGGTGTCTTGGATAGGAAAGAACGGTATTATACCCTTGCATTATGTTACTTAGGGGAAGATGATAATTTAACTGCTTTGAATCTACTGAAAAAGTTATTGAGTGCCATGGAGGACCCAAACTGTGTTAAAGCATTATTGCTAGCTTCAAAGGTTTGTGGGGGGAACAGTGCTTATGCAGAAGAAGGTGTTTCTTTTGCACGCAGGGCACTTTCTAATTTGGATAGAGGTTGTGACCAAATGGAAAGTGTTGCCAATTGTCTACTAGGTATTTCTCTTTCATCCCAGGCTAGATCTTCTGCCTCTGATTCAGAGAGAGTTTCAAGGCAGAATGAAGCGCTTGAGGTTTTGGAAAAGGCTGAACGAATGATGCTTGGAAAAGATCATAGGATCTTATTTAATCTCAGCCTAGAAAATGCTGAGCAGAGGAAGTTGGATGCAGCACTTCGTTATGCAAAACAGCTTTTGAAATTAGAGGCTGGCTCAAATGTCAAGGGATGGATTCTATTAGCTCGAATATTTTCTGCTCAAAAGAGGTTTGTTGATGCTGAGACTATAGTGAATGCTGCCCTGGATCAGACTGGAAAGTGGAGCCAGGGAGAACTATTGAGAAGTAAAGCTAAAGTCCAGATTGCACAGGGGAAACTGAAGAATGCAGTTGACACGTACACTCATCTTCTTGCCACTATTCAACTTCGGACCAAAATCTCTAGTGTTGGGATAAAGTCTTCAAAGGTTGTACAGTACCAAGTTCTTTCTCTGGAGCCTGTTATGAAGTTGTTCTACAAAATACTTACTCATATTTCATTATTAAGTGGCCTTTTGATCTAATAAAATATACTCAATTTTCATTTAGCTAAAAATTATTTTACATGATATTGTTTTTGATACTTCATCACTATTCTCAGTAAGTAACTGATGAATGTGGCTTAATGTAATGCCTTCTTTATTTGAATTTATGGATACTTTCTTTTATGCTTACTTTCCATGTCATTGGTGGCAGGGTGGGAAATGTGACAGAAGTTTGGAAATAGAGACATGGCATGATCTAGCTAACATCTACATAAGCATGTCTCAATGGAGGGATGCAGAAGTTTGCCTTTCTAAATTAAAAAGTACTAGTCCATACTCTGCTTTCGGGTGGCATGCCACAGGTAATTTGACTATTGCTTTTTCACTTCTTAATGCCTTTCTTGCATCATTTGTATGAAGTTGCATGCTAGCTCAAGGTGCATGCTTTTGTATAGGCTGTGGTGTGATTAAGTATTTTTGGTGTGACTATTGCTGTTTCACTTCTTAAGGCCTTTCTTGCATCATTTATATGAAGTTGCATCCTAGCTCAAGGTGCACACTTTTGTATAGGCTGTGGTGTGATTAAGTATTGAATTTTGAGGTTTTATTATTTTTGTAAGTCCTTAGTAGCTAGAATCGAGGGCAGGTGTGGATTCAAGGAAGCAGATAATTTGGAAATCCAATTAGTGAAGAAGCGCTTTAAAAGCAGGGGTGTGTTGAAATTCTCGGAAGATTCAGAAATAGGTGCATTCACCTATGTAGAAGATATGGGCCATAGAATTATTGCATATCAAACCCGTCTTTTACATATTTACTAATTAAGACCTCCCTTAGCCCAGAAATTCTCCAATAGGACCCCAGGTTAAATTTCTGCCACCCAATATTGAGTATGTACCGCATTTTCTCCCATATATCTTCTCACTCAACCCTTTGGAGCTTACATGCACTGAGCTTCTCATGATCCAAAGTGTGGTCATCTTTAGGTTTGAGCTATAATTGAAATCTCAACTCTATTAGCAGTGGTGGAATTGAGGAGCTGACTAGTTCACTAGCTAGAAACTCCTAAGGGCTGAGTAAGGAGAGGCATGGGAAAAAACACAGTAAATGTTCTGTTATGGCTAATGCAAAGTTAGCTTGGGGTGCAGAGTTTCTAATGTAAGGGGGGTGTCGATCTGCAAATATGTAAAAAAGGGGGCATTTATATGCAAATAACCCAAAAAATTAATAGTGTTTCTTTACTATTAAATGACTGCAAAATTTAATAAGACTCCTTGAGTGATATGGTCCTGCTGGAATTGCCATCATTTATAGGATATCAGGATTCTCGCAGAAACACAAGTGATGAGATTTTTGGCCTGTTAAGTTTACTTGGTTACAGAAGTCTAATTCTTTTTAATCTGCACGGAACTATAAGCTTCAATAGTGCTTCAAAGACTAAATGGAGATTGAAATTTGGTATATGTATAATTGCAAATTATGTGATAGGACTTTTGAAGAATGATTGTGTCACAAATGGATCCATGGGATTTTGTCTGATATGGTAAAATAAAGATATAATGCAAGTCAATGTTATCGCAATTATTGATGCTGCAAAAACTATGTAAATTTATTAAACAAGGTTGACATCCACCTCTTGGATTATGTATTTTAGTTGCATAGAGGAAGTGTATTCAGTTGCATTTGTCTTATAATATCCCATGTGTTGAGATTTATACTATTATAGAGTAAATTCTGTGTGCATTTTGGGTGATTTAACATGCAATTACTGAAACTCGCACATAAAGTGCTAACATATGTTACTTTTCTAAGGAGACAACGGGCCTTTTTTCCTCTCTATGGGATTTGGACCGGTCCACCCCAAAACCACTCCTAGGTATTTATGAATATAGGCCTAGCCCAGCCTGTAATCTTATGTTTTTGTTGGTTGTATTAGCGCAACCCACAAATTCCATAGAATTTCAGCCTAATTATCCAAACAATCCTTTAGTCTCTGATTGTGCTTCGCACCCTGATATAGGTTTACTTGCTGGAATTAATAGTTAGACACAAGGTTCAGCGTCTCGGTACTAGACATCGTACCAGTACCGCACTAGTACAGTATCGGTACGAGATTTTTTTAGCGCTCCGAGTGTCGATACGCCACCTATACCGGGTACTGGTATTGAACCGGTATGGTATGCTCCGTACCATCCGGTTCGGGCCGGTACATCATTATCATGGTTAGACAGTTCCGTAACTTATTTATTGAAATGATTTTGCTTGTGTTCATGGTTTCTAAAAATTTTACACTTCTCTGCCCACCTGCAGTCGCATGCTAACTTGATTGCTGGTGGGGTTGGGGGTGCAAAGTTGAGGAGGGTTAAAATAGGGTCATGCTTGACAATAAATGTTACATCCCATTAAACACTTGGGAGTGCATATTCGTGTTCAATAAGAACTTTTTTTGTACGTTTGTTTTTCTAAATTTGTGTTACATAGACCGAATTTGTGCTCATTCCACTAAATTTTTGATAATGCTTTTGTTCACGGCCTCTAATCAATGATATGAAATCATTTCTCTCTGCCCACCTGCCGTCGCATGCTAACTTGATTGCTGGTGGGGTTGGAGGCCCAAAGTTGGGGAGGCTTAAAATAGGGTCATACTTGACAATAAATGTTACATCGCATTAAACACTTGGAAGTGCATATTCATGTTCAATAAGAACTTTTTCTGTACGTTTGTTTCTCTAAATTTGTGTTACATAGGCCGAACTTGTGCTCATTCCACTAAATTTTTGATAGTGCTTTTGTTCACGACCTCTAATCAATGATATGAAATCATCTCTCAAGAAAATAATATAATTTTTTTCTAAATGGATACTTGTGCCTGCTTTCTTGCACGTGTATATTTGGTTTATATTTGATTGATTAATGTCATATCACATTAAAAATTTAGAAGTTCATTTACATAATCTTTTTCTGTATCTGCTTGTTCCTTTAGATTTGTGTTAGACAAAAAAGATGGACCCTCAAAAAGTTATAAAGTATTAATTCTATGTTGATTCCTATTCTTGTATTTAACCTTTTTGTAGTCAGCAAAAAATTCATGGTGCTGCTATTTTACTTGTATTATATGAGCCATGAGTGAAATTGATTTGTGATGCAATCCCAATTAGTGTATTTTCAAAGAAAAAAACCCGAAGGACTCCATAATACCAGCTGAATTTCTGGTTCTTTGCTTAAAATATATGAATGGTTTGCTGTACAATACAAGAAGAAAGTTGCACTTACCTTAACATTCTATCCTATGAGCAGACATTTTGATGCCAGTAAATCTGCCTTTATCCTTTAATTTTGCTCACATCATTGATCCTGCTCGTCAAGAACATTATCAAATTTTCCTTTTTCACTTTGTTCTTTGCTTTTGTGTAAAATCTCTTCATTTCATGGTTAGAAATTACTGCTTTCAATGTTATGTGAAGCCCTAGTATTATTTTAATCCCACTGATCATATCTCAGGGAAGCTATATGAAGCAAAAGGCCTGCTCAAAGAAGCTCTAGGAGCTTATACCAAAGCACTAGATTTAGAGCCCACCCATGTTGCAAGTTTGGTCTCTACAGCAACAGTTCTGAGACAGCTCGGCAATCGGCCAATGGCTGTTGTGAGAAGTTTCTTGACTGATGCATTGCAGCTGGACAGAACTAACCACATTACCTGGTTTAATCTAGGTCTTCTTTATAAAGCTGAGGGTGGCAGATCAGTACTTGAGGCCGCTGAGTGTTTTCAGGCTGCTGCTCTTCTTGAAGAGACTGCACCAGTCGAGCCATTCAGATGACATCTTTATCTAATGGAGGAATTTTATCCTGTAAGCTATTGTACAGCTACAAGGGTACATTCATTTTCTAGAAAATACTATCATATTGCAGTTCAGAGATTGTGGCTTTTTGGAAAGATTACAGCATATCAACACTGTGAGAGTACTTAAACATTGTTGGATTTCATTGTTCACAGGTGTTTGCATTTTCTGAAATAAAAAGGCATTTTTTGCGGTTTAACAAATGAGATGTCTTATTCTTATGTCAGTAGGTGATAATTGAAGTTTGATTCAGAAAGGAGAACTGAACTAAAGATGATGAACTCAAGAAAAATAGGTTCTTAATTCAGGCTGAGTGGTAGTTTTGTTGATAATGGGGGGTGAAACAAAGTGAGATAAAAAGAAATATAATGCTGGAAACTCTGAATATTAATAACTGGATACTCTGGATACTCTTGAAAATGAAGAGTTGCTTGCCTCTTTCAGGATGCACCAATTGGACTTATAGATATGTAAACTACTTGAATTTGAACTTCCAACTTCTAAAGCATCAAACTAATTCTTTCCTTTTAATGTAAATTTAAAAATGTCATTGCTTGCTTATGTTAACTAGCAGATACTCATGCTTATGTCCAGAAATAGTCTTCTCTTTTACTTTTTTTATGTTTTCATTAGCCTCCACACGCACCATGTCACATGGACCCATTATTAAGCATCTAGTTGCATGAATCTTGGAAAAGCCAATTGCTGAGCTCATCATGCTTTTGTTTCATGCAATAAACCTGGATAGAAAGTTTAACATGGGTAAGGTTGTCCATCTTTAGTGTCCTAACAATTAATATTTTTGTTACTCATTCAAGTAATATCATTTTACTCGAATAAACACCATCATGCCCTGGACCCATCATAATTTCATTGAACTCGTCATTCATTTCATCACTGAATGTGTGTCTATAGATATTAGAACTTGGAAATATACTTTCTCATATTAAATTGAGTTATAGCCTTAAAGGCTACACATGGTTGTTCTCAATTCGATTTGGACAAAAAGAAAGTACATTTGAGACTATAGGGGATTTTTCTTTATGCTTGGTGATCCGCAGATATGTTACTACCTTATTGGCTTCCACAAAAGAGAGTTGGAAAGGCAACTAGAATTTTCTCGGGTATGTTAGTTCACTAAAAAAGTGTGGGCATAATCTCTCCCAAAGCAGCTTGATTTTCTCAAAAATGGAAAGGTAAGGCTTGCTTTTGTATATAGAGAGAATTAGGAATCTGCTGCAGCCCTTGATACAGGGAAACCTTTCATTTGAAACAGGATAAAGTGAAAATGTGATAAGGACTCTGCAGGGAGGAAGTCTCTGGAAGATTTGATGTCTAATTGTACCCTCCTGCAGCTGTTTATATCCCAATGCAAATACTTCCATTTATCTTTTAGGTGATCATCTCTTGCTCTGAGTGCAAGACATGAATGCATCAACCTCTAAATGGGCCTTTTCTAAATATTTATTTTCTTTTTGACTTTTAATTCTCTAAAAAATACTATCAAAAATATTAAGATTATGGGACGACTGATTGAGATTTGAACTGTCAACTTGTAAAATGTGATGATTGATATTGACGGAATCATGGACTGGCGTACCGCCCGATATAGGGCGTATCATACCATACCGAAAGAAAATTGGTACGAACTTAACTTTAAGTCGGTACAAGCTCCGTGCTAAGGTGTATCGACCTGTACTGAGGCATACCGAGTTGTGTACCGGTCTGTACCGAGGCGTATCGATCCGTACCGAGTTATACTGAGATAAAAAATGAGAAAAATAGTTAGAGAGCTATTTCGGTACAAAGGTGTACCATACCGAGATTGTTGACCTTGGATGGGATGTTGGTGATGATGCTTTCAAGATTTGTTTGGGTACTTAAAACTATTCATCTTATAATTCTAGCTGGTAGCTGAGTTGCATCTTGGGGCTTGCTTCTTGGTGATTTCTTCATGATTCGCATATGTAGAAAATCCTTGGTGCTATTATCATGAACAAACATTGGATGAAGGAAAAGATTGGTTCTTTTTCTTCTTATACCGCCTTGCATTGCAGAGGTGTGTGTAGAATCGATATTATGCTTCTGGGGATGTAGGTCATAAGTGGGAGGAAGAGGTGGTGGTGGTTGGGTGATGGCTTAGGTGGTGATGAGTGATGTGGCCAAGGAGGAGATTGGTGGTGGTGGTGATACAATTAGGTAGTGTTGCTAAGATGGGTGTTGGAGGAGGAGGTGGTGGCCTGCGGATGTGATGTGACCATGGTGGGATAGGGAGAGGGAAAGGTAGACATGAAGGAGTAGTGGTGGGCGGTGGTAGTGGTGGTCAGGTGATGGCAGTTGGGTAAGGATGAGGGAGGCGGAGTGGCCACTGATGGAGGTTGACCTCAGGTGGCAGCAGCACACGCACGAGAGAGGGAGAGAGAGGTCTTTGGTAGCAGTGATAATGGTGAAGGTTTGGCTGCCTTGGATGCTAGATGTGCCCTAGAAAGAGAAGGGAACAAAACTTAGCTGCTTGGTGAGTAGAAGAAAGAAAAGAAAAGGGGTGTAAGGCTCAACACTGTCTACCATCAGTTTTTTTTTTCCATACATTCTCAGTCCTCCAGGATTTAGGCTAATCCTACCTTATGCCCCTATTTAAATAGTCCATAGTGGGTTGCGCTAGTGATGTAAGTACTCATTTTTCTTCGTGGTATATGACTTGGGTTGGGCTATATTTTATTTGAGATGGATTTGTATACAAAATTATTATTGTTGACTTTGTATTATCGTGGGTGGTATCCCACGGTGGCATATTTGCATTATGTTTTGAATTTGTGGTGTGTTATATCCCTATGGACGAACCCAGGCCATGACCCATGTGGATTAGGAAATACTACAACACGGGATATTTGAGCAACCATGAGCTAATCATGGTATTTGTGATTGGGTTTAGACCTTTAATTTGGCGAGGATGTCAGAGCTTAAATAGGGAGAGTATGTGAGGACCTATACAAGAATGTGTTTACTCCCACAATGACTATGCACTGAATAGATCTTGGGTATCTATACAGGGCCGAGAATCTTAAATAACACCTTTCAGGTAGTCTTTTTGGGCAAGATTCTTGGTTGTTACAGAAGGCTTAGACTTAAGATTGATCTGTCAAATAAATAAAAGGATATAATAAGATCATGTGAGGATGAAAGTTACTAATCTTATAGATGCAAGATTTCAGATTTTTAATTTTTGGCATCGTTTTGACATAACTAATATCAATATTTTTTGTGGAGCAAACATAATCAGTAATTTTTATCCTTAAGTTGTATGGTTCAACAATAGTTTCTTGTTTGTTAAGGTGCATCCATGTTCTGCAAGGTAAACAAATGGCAGCAGTTTCAATCAATACTGTGATGGTTTGTGGGATCCTAGCATATAGACAATCTATTAAGTGAAAATACATAGTTTATTGTTGGTTGATTGCTGTTGGAGATAATTGGACCACAATATCTGAATCAAGTTGGTTTTCTTATGTATTATTTAATATCAGAAAATCTTAGTTTATTGTAAACTCTTGGAAATAGAAATAACTTATTGCCTCGATCTTCTTTGTTTCGAATAGTAAAATATAAAAAATTGAATCACCTGGCATTTCCTTTTGAGTATACATAAGGATATCTAGAGATTTTTACAGCTTTATTAGTGTATGATTGCCAAATTATTTTGTTCTTCATGGCTTTCTTTTAATACTTCCCAACAAACGAATAGTTCTGTGAGCCCTGTCGAAACTTGTAGGTCTCACATGGGTACGTAAGGAAGACTGCTTTGATTAATCAGGAAACAAGTCACTAAACAAAGTGTTGAGCTTTTCAGCTCAATGATTGTTTATATTAAGTGATGGAGGACGTTGGTAGCAGCCATTGAAGACCTATAAAAGGCATCCTAAGACTGGTTCTAGTGCTCAGCCTTGATTTGGACTGTATTGGATGATGTGGGGCTCTCTTGGAACCTTGCTTAGGGTCAATTAGCCATTATAGAATCTTAATTTTTTGTTTTTCAGTAGTATTATATTGATCGTTCAGTTTTATTAACATTTTCTTAAGTTTTTAGAGTTAGGGGTATTTTCTAGATTTTCTGGACATGAGCTGTCATATGGCTCATGGGCCACATGTTAATTTTATTCATGTTTTGGGGCTTTATTTATGGTCTTTAGTTGGGTTTTATTAGTCACATTTATAGATTTATTTTTTGGAGTTTAAGTCCTAGTAGAAGTAAGGGTATTAGAACTCTATAAATGAGGTTGTAATTTCTCATTATTAAAAAGAGCCGGTTAAAATTTCAGATGCAATTATGCTTTCTTTTAGAGTTCTGTGATGCAATTCTAACCTTAGATGTGATGCCTACAGGATTCTAGATGTGATGCCTAGAAATTCTCTCTTTTATTCTTTTTCTTTAATGACAGCACCGTAAAACCTCAAATTTAGATCTGATTTCATCCCCACTGAACCCTATCTACCAAAAGCAAGAAAACCCATTGTTACCCATCCATCAATTAGCCTTCAAATTCACGAATCAAACAAAAATTTTATTCCCGTTTATTTACTTCCAGCTCACATAAAATCCTCAATACTTCATCTGTGTGTCTCTAGTTTGCACCCAATTTTTTTCCATCCGCATACCAACATAAACCCTAGCTTCTTACATAATTTCCCTACGCTTTTAGCCCAAAACAACCCGTTAAACATCCCTAATTTTTCCTAATTAAGGCTGTCCTACATCATTAAGTGGTGATCTCATCGATTGTACTTGTTGATAGATATCTCTTTGCAAAAACCTCTTCCGGGAGACTTGCTTGCAGGCTCTATATTCATAAAAAAACGTATAAAGCCCCTTTGTCTACAAAGGAAAGAGATATAAAATCTTTCTTGTACTTCATCGGAAGTGATGTAGTTCACTCCAATATTCTTCACAGTGTGACTTAGAAGCATGAACCAAATTGAACTTGAACTCAAAATGTATATTAGCGACCATCTGCATTAATTGCATGGTGTGAGTAATAGAGGGAGTGGTATGAAAGATCTTCAAATACAAAGTTACAGATTTAGAGCTGGATGAGACACAAAGTGCAGCTTATTTTTCTATTATTTTATGCTGCTTCAATCACTTTATGGATTGGTAATTTCCATGGATTCTTCAGCATGCAGATTCAGATGCCAAGGACAGATCAATTTACAAGAGTTTTAGGTGAGAATTTGTTATCTGAATTATTTTTAGTATCGCTATACCTGAAAATTTCCATGAATAATGTGTATATGCTAAATTTCCCAATAAAATTATCATGGTAAAGCATGCAATGTCTCTTCTTGATGTATACTCATAATTAGGTTTTAGATAGGTGTCCAACTTGATTGTTTCTTGTTTTCAGAGACACCACGGTAGTTGACATCATTCGGTTGATAACAGGGGCTTTAATCTAAGAAAGAAAATAGAGCTAACATCTTGTTTCGATATATTCTTTGATGTTCGTAGTTTTTGTAATTTGGCATAGGATACCTTTGTGTTTTTGAAAAGATCTTTCTATGAAAAATGAAAGAAAGAAAGAGGATAGGAGTTTTCTAAGTTTTGTAGAAATTAATGTATTACTCATGTAGAAATAAGAAATTTAAAAGTGCAAACTGTGAGTGAGAAGAGAACCAGAGGAACCATGGGAAAGTGGGCATTGCCATAAGCAAGCATCATAAGTTACCGTCATTCATATGTGGGTCAGATGGGAACCATGGGATTAAGGGTCAGTATTAATGGCAAATTCTGTATCTGGAAGCTAGCATTATGTTCTATTAAAGCTACTGTTCCCGTACGAGCAGTGGAATCAATAACAGTGAAAGTCATTTTGGAATCGCTGAATTGGGTAAAAGAAAAGAGGAGACTGAAAAAAAAAATTGAGAGTAGTGGGAGACTGAATAATTAAAAAGAAAAAAAAGGTCTTTGACTAGAAAAGGAAAGAGGAACTACTAAATTGGACCATCTTGACCCTAACCAATCCAACTCAAATTACCTTCTAGGCCATTTGTGACCTAGCTGTAGCAGGTTTGGACCACAGAGTCCATTGCTTTGAGCCAAGGTGCCAGGCCCCCTATATGGCACTTGGGAGGTCAAAAATGCAGCGTTCGCTGTGAGTGACAGAACGAGTGATGGATCTCAAGCATGTTGGATGATGTTATATATACCCTTCATGTTTCTGTTACTGGAATTCAGTAAACAAGATATTCACAGAGCCGTGGTTTCATTCGCTTTATGTATATTTACCTAGGTCCCATGGGGGTAATACTTTGTTGAATTTTATATTCAGGGCACCTACCCTTGAAATAAATCATGCTTTCTCACTAATTTGGGGAACTATTATGCTGGTTTAACTTCCTCATCCTTGTTTATGATTTTACTCTATGCTGTAGTCTATAGATGTTCCTGGTAGACATTTGCTAATTGTTATAATTGAGTTCCAGAATGCTCATTCACAATAGTATTAATTTTGGCTTCACGAAATAATATTTGTCATGTCAATCAGCAAGTCTCTGTTTGGTTGCTGAGGAAGTGAAAGAACAGAAAGACAGGGATCTTTTCTATTCTTTAATACTGGAAAGAAAAATAAGGAGAAGAACAAAGAGATAATAATGAGCCAAAATTTTTCCAACTAGCCTAGTATTTTTCCATCGAAAGCTAATAACTTTGAGAGACCAACAAAGGCAAGTGATTCAATGATGAGAACTTTCTCTACAACTCTGCAATGTCGTTTGAAATCAAACATGAGAAATTTTGATATGTTCTTTTCTTGCACTGATTTTGTTCCAACTCGCTGCAACCAAACAGAGCCTAAGAGTGTAAAACATATATCTGCTGGTAGCCCGGCAAGAAATTGATCATGCTTGTAGAGAGTTTATAAAAGTGGGTTTCTGTATATATGCACTCCAAGATGGCAAGAGAAGCCCAAAAGGTAAGCTCCCATCTATTTTAAGAAAAACTTGACAGTAAGAAAAGTCCTTTTTTCATACAAAGTGGTTTCTTGGTGGTTTAAACTATTTTGAAGGATAAGCATGGAAATTTCTAGGAGAATATAATACACTATTGTGATACTCTGGGAGAACAATAACGTAAAGACCATACCAAGGAAAGCTAGTATTTTCATTAACTTTTTTAATTTTCATTGCAGCCTATTGCAGTTTTGTTTTTGAAGACCTGCTCATTGAAGAAATTTGCATGTTGTTGATTTATTTTGGATTTACTTTGCTTGTATCCTTGTATAAAATGATTCTCATTTCCTTTTTAGTATCCCTATCCCCTATTTCTGTATTTTTCTTATTCCTTACATCCACGTCCTTCAAACTTTTTCCTAACTGCAAATCTTTGTAGATATGAAGTAAAATTCCAGGTCTCCTTTGTGACTAAGAGGCAACTACATTATAGTACAAAAAGGCAAAAATGCATGCTATGTTCATCTTATTTATAGATTCCCTTCTTTTTTTTTCTGTGCTAGACGAAAGGAGGGGGGGAGGGAAACCTCACCCGCGTAGCAGCCCCCACCTCCCTTCCATCAGAGAATGTTCGATGCGGATAGAAATTTTGTTCATACCCTCCCCGACCCATGGGTCACCCCATGTGTGAGTACGTCACCCCAGCACCAGCTGGACCATATAGCATTTCCACCGAGCGTGTCCAGGCGGAGGGCATCCGGTCCCCACATTTAATCGACGCCCGCGAGTTTCGAATCTGGACCGCGCCGATGGAAGAAAAGCCCTGTTCTAACTGTGCTACCACCTTGGTGCTGAAACTTTTGCAAGTTCTGACTGCTACATATGGTGGTAGTATTAACAATAATGTTGTTGTAATTTATATGTAATTCATTTCATCATGTCATTCAGGAGCTGAGTTCAAAAGCATCGCCAGCAGGGTGCCTGGTTTGGCCTTGATTGGTGCTTTTGAGTACCTACCAGTGCATCATCTTGTGGAATACTTGCCTGATCATTCTCTCAAATTGATACTCGAGGCACTCACCGTCAAGAAGAAAGGATGATTGCACTTGGGTAATTGTACTTGCTGAGAATAGCTTATGGCTTCATCTGTGATACTGAGAATAATTCAACATTTTCTGACACGGTATCAGCGTAGTTTGGTACGGTCCCAGTTTATTAAAGTTGATTCTGGCATCATAGTTGTAGTTGATATTGAAGGTCAGATGAATTTCGGCTTCTCAGCATTGAATGAGAAAATCCAATCCTGCATATTACGGTCCAATAATTGTTAATTAGCTTTCGTGTGATTCTTCATTTCACTTCTTGCACACAAAGAAAAGATGGCTTTACTAAGAGATTCTGATTGCTTCTCAATGTCTCTTTACTTATGCCCTTAAATCCAACTCTTTCATTGCTGGTAAAGTGATCTACGTATTTCATGATCACAGGCTGAAAGCAGATCAATAGTACCTGGACCTGGAAAATACGGGCCGAAGAGAGGTATTTCTTTCTTAACTTTTTGGTGTGATCAGAGTGATGATCAATCAGCTAAATCAGCCCATGCAAGTTTTGAAGGATCCGGGTTGGCTATTAGCATTCAACCGGTCATTGTTTACCTGATTTATCTTGATAATTTTTTCCACAATATGATCTGCTGAATACATTATTTTCTATATCCTGCATCCTCCTAGCAGTTATATTCCCTTAATATCTGTTTTGCTGGCCTCAGGCTTGCTAATCAAGTGGAAGGGAGCAAACCCAGATTCATAACAGGTTGATGGGTTTCTGTTATTCTTTGCATGATAACTAAAATGAGGGGACGGCCTCAAATATCGAGTACAATGTGTTGCACTGAGTACGACGAAGAAGTCAATACGACCGTTGGAGAAACTTCTTCAAGATATAAATTTTATAGGGCTCGTTTGGTTCGCGGGAAAAGAAGGGGGAAAGTATGGTCAACGGGAAAGTAATGAGATGCCTCTTATTTGGTTGAAGTTTTCAAAGGAGAGATGGAAAAGTTGTATTTCCATGGGAATATGATTCCCATATTTCATGGGAAAGTCTTTCCTATGAGAAATATGGGAAAGTTACTTTTTCATGAGGTGGGAATCACTTTATTTTTATTTTTTTTCAAAAATGCCCTTCAGCATTAAAGAAGCATTAAAGAGGCATTAAAGACCTAATTTTTATTAAGGGCATAATAGAAATTATACATAACTTTCTTAGAAAAGTGGATGGCCAACCAAACATAAGCATTTTGGAAATTTGTCACTTTCCCATGGTCAACCAAACATGTCAAAAGTATTTTTCTGAGCATCCTCTTCCAAGAAATTTGTTTTTCAGGAATCATATTCTTAGGAGGGAAAATGCTTCCCGCAAACCAAACGAGCCCATAATAACAAAGTTCGGTATATATGAGGCATGGAAGAGCCTAACGTGTGCGCTCTCAAGTGGAGTTTGGAATCCATTGTTTCAAACAGCCTGACCACTTACTGGTCCAGGAGAAATCCTGGCTTCTGAAAGAAAGGTTAGGGACATGGCCTGTGCAGATGGTACCAATATTTTTCTCTTTTGCTCTTCTTTATTTTTCCTTCAACACAAAAAAAAGGTAACCATGAGCCTGCCTGACTTGCAGGTTTGCAGATCTCACTGCACTTTTTAGCTTATTGTTTGAAACAATTGAAATGAAATGTTAAAAAGTCTATTGATTCTTGTTTGCGCTCGGGGTGGTAATTTTCTTTGCTTTAGCTAAGTTTGTCCTACACAGCATCTTAAAATTTATTTTTGTTAATGTTTATGTATGAATATCAGTTTTCATTTAATTTATTAATATTTCCTGATAGATTGGTCTAGATTTTTCAAGATATACAAGATTAATAAATAAAGAAGCATTTGCAAGAGGCGGGCCGCATGATTTTTTTTTTTTTTTGGCAAACGCATCCAGTTGTTGATTGAATGAATCTTCTCATAAATTTTCTGATTTGCTAGCCAAAGCTTCTATATACATTAATTGTTGGGTACCGATTTGCTTCATACCATCAGCTATTCGCTCCCAATTTAATGATTCAGATAAGTAGGCTTCTATATTCCCCTTTTATTAAAGGGGAATATATACATAAGTGTTATATACATAAGGGTGGCAATCGGGTCGGAGCGGGCATAAACGGGTCAGGTCAAAAAATTATAAATCTAAATCTGACATGTTTATTAAACATGTCAGAAATTACAATCTAAACCCGACCTGTTTATTAAGCAGGTAACCCAGTCTGAGTTTAACCTGTTTAATAAACAGATAATCTGCTTAAACGGGTTCTTTTTGACCCTTTTAAACAGCCCACCCGACCTCCTCCCCTCCTCGTTCTCTCCTCACCCGTCTCCTATTTTTTTTTTTTTTGGGGGGGGGGAGGGGGGGTAAAACCTCACTTGTCTCCTCCAAGACCTCCTTCCTCGCCCTTCCAGCCCCAAAGACGTCGTCTTTCTCACTTCATCCACCTCTCCCTCTGTCCACCGTTGACGGCCGCCGCCTACATCCCGGAAGTCCCGCCTCGGAAGTCGGAAGGTCCCATGACTCCAACCGCGGCCTCGGAAGTCAGAAGGTCCCACAACCCTAACCGCGGCAAGCCTTGGGCCGACGACCTGTGCGTCTCCCTCCGCGGCCACCGCTTCCTCCTTCGCTCCTTCGACGATCCCTCGGATCTCGATGAAATCCTTCGACCCTTGGCTTCCTCCAACCCCGATGCCGGCGGCGGCGCCTTCGTCGTCGTCGAGTCCCTCCTTGGTATCCTCAAAGGCCTGGCGTCCCCGAATCTTCTGCTTCTCCTCGGCATCATCGAGTCCCTCCTCACCGATCTCTTCAGCTCGGTTGTTCGCCAAATCTAAAGGGACCGAGGTCAAATCCCACGAAAAGCTCAGATCTGAGGGGACGAGAGTGCCAGCAATTGGCAGAGGGAGGCAATGGCCGGCTCCGATCTTCGATGGAGGGGCGACAACCTGAGGGAGACCTTCGGCGGCTCGGCAGCTAGGAGAAGAGAGGGAGAGATGGAGGAGGGAAAAAGGGAAAGAGCCTGTGGGCTCTGGGTTTCTTTTAGTTAAGTTTTGATGAGGTAATCTCATCACCTGCTCCCAGCCATTAGATCTTGGAATTGTTAGCCTCCATCTGTTTTATTTGGGATAAAATCAGGCCCAATAAGGCTCATATATTAAACAGGCTATACGGGTTAAATGGGTTAGACATCTAAAACCTGTATCCAACTTAATTAATAAACAGGTTAAACGGGTCAACCTGTTTATGATTCGAACCTGTTTAGACCAAACCCAAACCTATTTATGGCGGATCGAACACGGGTCGGATTGACGGGTCGGGTTATATTTTGTCACCCCTAGTTAGACATCGAATAAACCTAGTTCGAAACTAATAAGTATGGCAGGAGAAATATTAAGGGACAGTCTCTTTCTTTTTTTTCCCTCTACCTTTTTCCTTTTCTTTTTTTCCCCTCTTCCTTTTTCCTTTTGTTTTTTGGCATGCCCTTCGAAACTAAGCCCCATTTGGGGGAGCTTTTGGAGGGCCAATAAGCACTTTCTAGCCTTCCAAAAATATTTTTAGATGAAAAAGGATATTTGGTAAATTTCAGAAAGCTGTTTTAGCTTTTTTAGAAAACTGAAAACAGCTTTTTGGGATAAGCTCCATTTTGAAGCTTTCCGAAAACGCTATTTTCAGCTTGTCGGCAAGCTATTTTTTTAATCAAAATATTCCTATTTAAAAATCCCAAAACCCTCCATTCCACCGCCTTTCCCTCTCTCCCCCCTCTTTATCTCCTTCTCAACGCTGCTTGCCATTTCTTTTTTTCTTTTTTTTTAGTGAACCCATTGCTGCCCATGGTGGCAGCCACCACCCGTGGCCGGCGATCCCTCCGCAGGTCGTCACGACGCCACCCGTGGCGCGCAACCGGCCCATGGAGCAGTCGGGGTCGGCCATTGGGTGGTCGGGCCTCCGCCAGCCGCAGGACCACGGTGTCCCAGCCGCAGGATCGGGGAGGCAAGCCGCAGCGAAGCCCCATGGCGGCCGGCCGTGGGGTGCTCTTTTGGGCGGCGACATCCGCCCGTGGCGACGTGTGCTCGCGATGAAGCTGTGGGGCGGCGATGTCCGCCGGCGGTGGTGGCAGCCGCCTCGGCTCCCTTCCGTCGAGATTGCCGCTAGCCAGCCGCAACCACCGCCAGCCATGGCCCGACCCCCTCCCGCAACTGCCACGGCCCGGCCCCTTCCGGCGCTGCCGGCCTTGCGGGAAAAGAAAAAAAGGAGAAAAAGTGAAGAGAGGAAGGAAGAAGAGAAGAAAGAAGAAAAGAAAAGAAAAAAAAAGAAAGGAATAAATAAATAAATAAATGCATAAATAACGAGAAGAAGAGAAGAAAAAAGAAAAGAAAAAAAATAAAAGAAAAAGAAAGAAAAGGAAGAAAAGGAAAAAAAAAAGAAAAGAAAAAAGAAGAAAAAAGAAAGGAAAAGAAAAGAAAAGAATAAATAAATAAATAAATGCATAAATAAATATGTATATAAGTAAACGAATAAATAAATAAATAAGATCATAAATAAATATATTTCAATAAAATAAAATAATAAATAAATAAATAAAAATATTATTAATTTTTTAACCAATTTTACCACCTATCTAAAAAATTATTAGAGAAATAAATGATCATCAGAAGGGTGAA
>JAOXJJ010000481.1:1644079-1678790 GCA_025769935.1 Phoenix roebelenii
TTATATTAAAGTATTATCCTATAGTATACAATGTTATAGTACTATATTATAATAATATTATATTATATTATATTATATTATAATAGTATTATACTATATCATATATTTATATATTAATACATATTACATTTCATTATGCTCTGTTGTATAAAACTAGTGATGTCCTTTATGGTCAATTTGTTATACAAAAATACTTTCTCAGTTTGTTTATCAAACATATGTTAAAATATCCAAACATTTTAGAAATATAGTTACCAAAAAGCAAACAACTTTTTATAAAAGTCCTACTTCCAACGACTCTAATTCCAACCGCTCTACTTTCAAAAACTCTAAAACTCTACTGTTAACAACTCCTCCAAACATAGTCCAAGCAATTCCATTAGCCTAAGTTACAAAATAACAAGAGCTTCAATTTATTATAGTAATCCATCCATTATCTTCTGCCCCAAGCAACGAGGATCTGGATCTCCTTGGTACTTCGGATTATGTCCCTACCTCTTTGTTTATAGGGCGAAACTATAAACAAGCAACACAGCATAAGGATCTCAATTAAGTTCTATGAAGGTTAAGGATATAAATAAGCAGTATGGTACAGGGCAAAAAATTTAGTCAGATTACAAAAGGCTACTACTCCCCACAACTTCATTCTACGAAAACCTAATCAGTTTGATCTTATGACAATTAAAATAGGTTACTCTAAAATCAATAGACATCATGTTTGAACAGATTATATCTGTATATCCACTCTATCAAATGACGAACCTATCTTGTCAGTTCAAATCACAAGAGGCCCTCGTCTACAGGAATGTCTCATTAAGGGTATCAAATCACCAGAATATCTGACCAAGAAAACAAAAAAACCGCCTCATGATTCATTAAACGGCCAGCATCCTGGCGTTCATCTTGGGAACCGTGACAGGTAGAGATCAGGTGCGACATAGCCAGCTGTCACGATCCGCTCACTGTAGGTCCGGCCATGTAGGCTGTGTGCTGCCATGCAAGCAGCCTCTTTCCTCATGAATTCTACAAGAACAGACCCTGGTTCGAACACATCGAGATCCTGAACCTGATTATCATCATCTCCATTGCTTGCACCTGTTTTGTCACCAGCTTTGTCGATGGCAGTACTCAGAGTTGCATTTTCAATGGACATGCAGTCATAATCTCCTTTGCTTAAATTTGCTCCATCTCTAACAGTAGTTTTTGAATCGACATTCTCCATCAACATGTGCTCGCCATCTCCTCTGCATGCCTCTTGTTTGGCAGCAGAACCATTCAAATCAGCATCTTCAGCAATCGTGGTATCCACCTCCAGTTTTGGTGATGATTTCGGAACTATGTCGTTCTCCACTCCAACACTTTCTTCTCTATCAGCATCTACATTATCATCGAGCTCAGTTCGAGGGTCTCCTGAAGGTTCATTAAGCCGTTGAGCATCTTGAAAAACAACGACACTATCAGATGGAGAAAAGTCAGCAGATTCCTTCTCAAGATCCTTTGTGGAAGTCTCATGATTACTTTGTCTGTCTTCTGAAACATCCCTGGCATCTTGAGGCTCATTGGCATCATTTGTGGCAGGTATATTTCCATCTTCCTCAGAATCACTTCTAGGACTTGCTGCTGTAGATTCTATCTCGGTTGAGCCAGCAAGGGTTTCTGGTTCAGAAGCTTTAGGAGCAGTTTCAACAGTGCTTGTAAACCTTATTATATTCACAGATTTGACAGCTCCAAACCTGCAAGTTTAGAGCAGAAAGTAATTGTTGCAACTGTGCCTTTACAGAGCATGCGAGAGAGATTGAAATCAAGTATCTAAAACATAATGCACCTTCCACACTCTAATCGAATATCTTCCAATGTTTCCTCCAATTCAGATTCTGATAGCAGCAAAAATTCCTCTCGGTTGAACTAATTTAAATTGATGGAGATATCAGCAGTTGTCACAGTCCAAGAAAATAAAGCAAAAATATGAAATACCTAATGATAGCTATATAATAAACAAACAATGATCCATTTTGGTAGGTTGGTAGAAACCAAAATGAAATATTTATATTAGCTTGGATTATGGGGAAAATATAACATACCACATTTTTAAGCTGCAGGACCTTTGTGGAGTCAGCAAGTAATGGCTTTGCATGCATGGGAATACCATATGATGGAGCGCTTTCAGTGTTTTCCTGTGAAACCAATATGGTTATGGTTAAGATGATAATCAATCAATAAAATAATAGATTACAATATCAGAGTGAAAGAAGATTTGGAAAATTAGAAAACCTCCACATGGGCACTGGGAAGAGCTTGAACTGCAGTTAAAATGCACCCACCAAGCTTCATTCCATTAAGTCCAGCACATGCCTTCCGAGTAACTGAAGGATCTGCATACTGCAATATCAAATGTAGCTATTAGTCAGAATTACTAGCATGCCTCGAGAAAAAGTCAGATCAACAGACATCAAGGATTGGAACTGACATACCTCTAGAAAGACACATGGTCCATTCAGCTCCTCATTAAACTCATAGTGGTACGCTCTCAAAGACCCAAAGGCACTAACAATCTCCAAAAGCTAAAAGAATGGAAAAAACAGTTTTTACTTTTTAGGTAGATGGGCAAAGAGTTCCACACACAAGCGTGCATTGGGAGTGCGGGGAGAGAGAGAGAGAGAGAGAGAGAGACTGGATAAGCAGCACGAAGGGTCTGATGGTCATTAGGATTTAGATTTTTTATAAGAATAAGATCTTCGTATTACATTAACTTACCATGTCAGATGACAGAGCCTTGGAAATTCCACCAATGAAAATCTGCAACAGCAAAAAAGCCATGTCACCTAATATCACGACAATATAAGTGAATGAGAAGCAGCAAAAAAGTCATGTAGCCCACCAGGATGAAATAGAAAACTCCAAGTTTTTGTTGCTTAGAAGGGTTTCTAAGAACTCAGGTGGTCAGATAGTAATAAAAAGTGGCCCAATGCAGAATTTAGGGGAGACACTCATATCAGTTGAGTTCCAATCAGGCAAGACACTTAATGTGCATAACAGAGTAGTTTACTCGATTTCATTAAACTAAAAGAACTCTAAAATCAGAAAAACGGGTGATGAAACATTAAGGTCAAGAAATAAGTCCTTGAAGAGTATGCTCAAATGATGAGAAAAAGGCGACCTTTAACTCGATTTCATTTCTGACCATTATGTGACGACTCCTTAGCACTTGATAAGTAACTAGAACTTCAAGAAATAACAGATTATTCCTAACAAAGTCAACATACAGATCAATATTTTGGAAACAATCTGTAGTTAGCACAGGAAATCAAATAGTCTAGAATCCAAGGAGAATACAAATTAACATGCGATGCAACATGGTAACCCACTTATTCTGAACCAAGAAAAAAAAATACAAGCAAAAAAAAAAGTAGATACTTTTTGATAGATTAAT
Source organism: Phoenix roebelenii (assembly GCA_025769935.1). Taxonomy (NCBI): domain Eukaryota; kingdom Viridiplantae; phylum Streptophyta; class Magnoliopsida; order Arecales; family Arecaceae; genus Phoenix; species Phoenix roebelenii. Next base: position 1,647,510 of record JAOXJJ010000481.1, read on the forward strand.
TTTTGCTTCTATATTTCCAATATTTCTATTATACTGGTAAAAGCAAATACAGGCAATATTTTCCTTTCCCCTTCTATAGGCAGCATTCCTTGCTAGAGCACCCTCTATAACAAAACCTCTATAAAAAATCAGCTATGATAGGAATAGCCTGTTAATATGGTTTGCCACAAAACACGATACATGAGTTCATACTAAAATAATAATAATACTCATGTAATTAAATACATTGCATTTTGACAACACAACTTAGTCAAGTATCTTTACTCTTCTCGTGGGTTTTAGAAATTACCAATGATTCAAATAATTCAGGAAAGTGTTGTGTCCAGAAATTCTCTATTTATAAAAAGACTCCCATGCCTTACAATGCTACAAGGTAGTCCAAACGGTTTATCAATTCCTATCTCACCCTGTTATTTTCCTCCATCTGCTTTTGGAAAGAATGAGAGACGGGTGAAATGAAAGGCAAAGGGGGTGGCAATAAGTTAGAAGAAAAACAACAGAGGCATCAAAGGAGAGAAAGAAAAGGGTCACAAGTTTGGTAATTCCTTCATCCATTTTCCAACAAGCATTATCTTGGCCTACTACCACAACAATGTTCCTCCCTTACAACCCATCCCACTCTTCCTCCCACTCAGACTGCTCAGGCATTGTTCATCACCTCCCCTCTACCTAGGCTCATCAGCCATGAAATTGAAAGGGATCATGATAAAGGGACAAGGAGAGGGCAGGATGGAAGGTATGTCTAGCCATTTTGGTCCCTCGGTCTACATCCTCCCAGACAGCCAAGGACACCAATGACATCACCTCCCAACTATAGAGCATTGTAGAGCTGGATCGGAGCTGTCCCCAGCCAAGACAAACAATATCTGCCACCTGTCCTTAGTTTGCGTGCTCTTCAGGTCATAGACTAAGTCATCAAAGTACTCAACGACCTCCAAGAACTCTTTAACGCATGACGGACTGATGGCTATTGTTGGGCAATGGCCTGATCAAGATCACTGCCACCTGAGGAGAAGCAGAGGTGGATAGCATTAAGACAGCTAACTGCCTCCACAGAATGAACCAGCACCAGTGTCCAGAATGGCGTGGCATCGGAAGGACATCCAGTTGGCAAAGTTGGCCACAGCAGCACCATGGAACAGCTGGTTGAGAGCATGGTCATCCAGGCACTGACATCAGGGTGGGGGGCAGCAACCTCAACGCAGTTGAAGGCAACAGTGAGGCAAAAGGCTGAATGGTGGACACTGAGCCATAACCCGAACACCTGCTGTTCATTCCTGGCAGTAATGGAGCCAACATCAAGAACCCCTTACACCACCTTGAACCAGAAGAAGCACTTGGAGGCAGCGACCACTAGAAGGTGGAGGGAGACAATGACATATTATACTGGTGTATGGCTAGAAGGATTTTAGTGAGAGTCTAGCACAGCTTCATTTCCTCCTTTTTTTCATCTCGAGCATCTCTCGTCCTTTCCATTTTCTCCATGTAAAAGCTAATGGAATAAAGTAGGATAAGGAGAGAAATTGGTAACTTATGACTGCCTTCAAACGCTAAAGTGCATGAAGTCTTTTTCTATAAATAGACAACTAATTGCTCTGGATGTAGCAAAACCTGCTCTGGTGTCATCACTACCTATAATTTAAACTGAAAACAAAAAAGGAACAAGCTGAACTTTGCAGCTAGCTCATATAATATATCTGTCCCATTTTATATTTTTACTCTACATCAAATTCAATCTGGATTTTTATCTGACCTGATCAAACTGGAACATCAGCTTAAGCTTGAACAGGAACTTTTGTCAATTGACCAGTGTAAGACTTTGGCAGAGCATACCAACCTAGAGAGATTGAATTTCAAAGTAAACACTAATATGTCAAGTAGATGATAAATGCTTAAAGTTTGCATGCATCTATTCCAGGGGACTGCATAAAGTCTGACATCTTATATATTACACCATCACATTGTTGAGCACTGGACCATGGTTCAATGCTTATCGTTATTCAGACTCAAAATATGGTTTTCTGCTGAACATTAACATGTTAATGAATCCCCATTTTTCTCCCCTTTAATTACAAGAGAACTGACAGCAATTTGAGTGAAAGTAATTGCCATACAAAGTGAAATCAAATAATTAGAGAAGGATGACATACACCAACCTCATTAATTTATCACATTCCTATACATTTCTATTCAATGTAAATAAAAAATCAACAATCACAAATGGGCAAAGGCAAAAATGACACGTTGAATCAGCCATTAAAAGACAAAATTCTAGGAAATATTAAGCACTGAGAAAAAAAATTAAAACTAACGAGCCAACTACAGGCTGCATTAGAATATGCCTCAGATACCTTTTGGGGTGAATCCTTCACAACATCAGATATTGCTTTAGCCTCTTCCACTGGTTTCTCTGGGGCTCCAGTCTGCATGAAAATAGGAATTGTCTGAAAACCTGGTACAGGAGTATTGACCATAATATACCTCAGAAAGCTTCATTAGTTAAATAAAATGCATAGCAAACAAGAAGCTATCATGATGATCAAGCACAAATCAAAGGCATGCCAAAACATAGAGAGGTATGAAATCACAAACTGAAATGGATGGCATGAGAACCGTTTGTAGCCTATCCTGATGATAAAGGAAAGTACAGAAACAAGAGTTTATAAATATGTTTGTGTCAAATCTAAGAAAATCCAAACGAGCAAAATCCAGTAGTTTTTCATGAAACACAATACAATATATGGACTTATAAAAATGTAGGACCAACAAAAAGAACTGAACATTTGCTTGCTGAAATAAGATAAACTGCCCACTAATTGAAATGCCTTAACATGCAAGACAAACAATGTGACAACTGTTTATTACAAATTTCACAAAACATTAACACATCAGAGGACAAGAAAATTTGGAAATATGGGTTTTGTCCAAGTGAAAATGATCGATTCAAGTTCAAAGTGCCATAGTTTACCACCAATTAAAGCAAGTAGACATCTAAATGAGAAAAGTAGATTTTTCCATAATTTGATAACATTAATGATGGGATGTTCGTGCTAAATTGTCACCTTACAGAGTGAACTGAAATTACAATCAAGATATCTGCTCAATGAAGCTTGCCTGTAATTTTAACTTTCCCTTGCAACTTATCCTACACAAACTTACTACCAGGACGATTGACAATTATTTTAAAGCTAAACCAAAATAATAAAGGGACCATCCTCGGAAAGTTCTTCGGAACACTCTCAATTAACAAATTCTCATAGATTATGAAGCTGATAATTACCATTGCAGGTGCATTATTAGTTGCCAAGCCAAGTAACTGTAGTGGTTGCTGAATTCACATCATAATCACCATAATTTGCCTCAGCTAATGAATCCAGTGATAAAGCACTTTATCACTCAGGAAAGCATCTAATGTAGCCACGGTACAACTAGTACCAAGTTTCTAGGAAAGATGTTAGCCATTTCAACCAAAGAAACATGTTCGGATACTGGGCTTATCCCTATAACTGGGAAATATCTAGGAAACTTGTGGGATTACTAGTGGTAAAGTGGACTAATATATGTCAAGAATAATAGGAAAACTACTTTGACACAATTCTTACATGTTCCATAATTGTTTTCACAGCATTTGATATGTTCCCCATTTGATACCAATTTTTGTTAACCTCATCAACTGCATTTCCACATCACATCTTCAGCATTGGGTTTGAAATCACTTCCCCACGCTTGTTTCATAACATGGTTAGTTTGTCTGAACTTTTTTGCAAACAGTAAATATTATTAATAGTCCTCTGACTAGTTAGCCTAGAACCCCAGAACTCTCTATTCAACAGCTTGTCGACTGGTAATGCAATTAGAACATTGAATCTTAGAAGTAAAATTATTTGATTTTAGGACACAGTACCTCCTCTAGCATACTTGATATGGTTTCATTGATGCAGTGACTAGAAAACAACAGATATCATTAGAAGGGGTTCACTAAGGCATAATCATCAATAAAGACATGAACCTTTAAGATGATCCTGATAGTTTGAACATCAAATTCTTTATCAGAAACAAAGAATCAGATCAACAGGGAGGATATATACTGCATGCACTTCCATTAAACAACGCACACCTAATACAAGCCGCCAGAAAAGAAATGGCAAACAGGACTTCAAGTTGAAGTATTTTTTAACCATGTCAAGCTTTCTAAAATGGTCGCACTTTTTAATTTTGGTTAAGCAAAGAAATTAAAATGCCACATTCATTACTGCACCGTCAAGTTTCATTAGTGCTCAAATAAAACCTTTTGCATGGCAATGAGGGAACTATTCTAAGAAAGGACATTAAAAAAATCATTCTACATAACCTCAAGCTTCTATTTGTGAGCTTACAAACAACAAAGTTAAATTTCATTTACATCTACTCGTTAGTAAGCACTACTGATACTGCACAGTATTACAGTGGCATGTGCAGATCAAGATGGGATCAAATAGAAGGATGCAAAACAACAATTAATGTAAAGCTAGTTTAAGCAAACATATAGTATGATACCCACACATGGTCACCAAGTAAGAAAACAATCTTGTATAGGAGAAGAGAAATGTTTGAAAAACTTTCAAAATTAGCTGATGTATTTTGATTTAATCTTAACATATACTTCAGTTCAGGAAAGAGACAAATAAAAAACTCAGTAAGTTCTTGTTTTAAGCCAATTTGTATTGGTATTTTAGTTAAAATAGTTAAAAATATTTAATTTAAACAACTCTCATTCGCTTTGATAAAAAGTTATTGTAAAATCTAAAGCAGACATAGGCAATGTTGGATTGAAATAGTTCTTGAAAATCCTTAATTTTATACAGATTTCAGTCAAGATCATCATGGTGCATACTTAAAGTCACAGGGTTGTATCTGATAAGTTCTTACATAGTAGAAAGGCTTTATAGGACAATCTTGACAGAATACAACTAGAATATCAATTCATAATGCACCATTATACACAAACCATTTTGGTCATACTGATGGAATACAAACCCCGTATGCATAGTACCAGTCATATAAAGCCTTGCTAAGCACCAGTGAACTATGCAAGCTCACATGAGTTGATACCGTATTAGATTGTCACTATTGACCCAACTATAAGAAGACCAAACAAAATCAAACAATCCAAACTCAATTATTTGAGTTTGATTCATCTGGGATGACCCTCTGTGTCCCTTTATCTCATCTCAATATTTCACCTAACTGATTTGTTTTGACCCAATTTGATGTCAATAAAGCTCATTTTTTCTGATCTTTATTTTAAAAAAATGTTAAATGCAGTTCTTTAATAATCAATATCACATAAAAACAGAAAACAGGCATAAGCAAAGCTTTTCTAACAAATCATCAATCTGCACTTATATTAAGCAGGACTCAAGAAACTTAAGAGTTGAATTTGTTTATCCTAACTTTTACTCGTGTTTGGTTGTCTTAAAGTTCGTCCAATATAAACCCAGAAAGAAGGGTTTGAATTTTGAATAGCATTCTTTTAAGCACAGAACAATTTGTGAAAAATTAAGAATAATATTAAAACATTTGGAAGGTGGTATTGATCCTTTCTAAGTACTTATGGTGCTCTAGCAATATGAGAAAAATAGTTTTAGGAGCATAATGTTAGTACTTCAGTGAAGTGGTTAAGTGCATCATATCCAATTTTATTTATGATTTATATTGTTCACACACATATAAAATATATATCTATATACTTGTCTATTTCATATTACATATTAAGCATTATTTGTTGTCAATGATTATAAATATTAGTTTCTATTAAAAAAATTTATTTTGGTTCCTATTGTTCACAGAACAAAAAGAAACTCAAACATTTTACGCATTACTCCCCAAAATGCCTAAGTGTTGTCATTTGTGTATGGGCACAGAAAAAAGAGGACTCTATAAGATAAACCAGAGTTTATTAGTATGCCTATCCATGTACCATGTAGCAAGATCTCAACTGATAGATAAGGTCACTAAACAAAGCTGCATGAGCAGCAATCAGGAATAGAATGACACTTAAACGTTCAAGTAGCAGAGAACCTAAAGTTGGAGTGCCACATATGCTAGAGACTTTGATAAGCCATGGAACCGAGAAAGAAGTAAGATGCTTGCAATCTTTGAAGCACCAACAAAGAGGAATATTATCCACGATAACAAATATATATTATATGTGTCTTAATATATGTATGTGTGTGTGTGTGGGTATGTATATACATGCACACATACACAAAGATGCATAAATATATACACATTTATTTCATATTAATTTGAATAACATCAAGAGAAATTGCTTTCAAGTGAATCAAATCTATTTAAGTATCATGCTTTTAACATTGTTGAGGCATTCGAGCATATCACCTTTCCTCTCATTGCACAATATCCTATTATAATAATATATAAATCGAGAAACATGATAAGCATATACCCTTGTGTTGGTCATGATCCCTAAGACACCCTATGTTAATGACTACAATGAGCAGGTTGGAGAATTTCTATCTATTAGCAGTTCTCTAATTAAATTTGCAATAATATTATTGATGGAAAATTAAAATTTAACCTTCAGAAAATCATTTTCACCCCAAACAGCAACCTTCTGATTTGCTGATTTTAAATTTGACACACTAATATCACACCTTCATGAAATAACCCCAGTGTACAGCAGACAGAATCTATAATCTTTGAATTTTTCCCATCATACTTGCACTATGTCTGTTGAATTCCTCAATCAGAATACTACTATTTACCATGTCTCAAGACTTCAAGTGACTGTTTGATGTTGCAGTTTTCATTTACTACCAATGTGTACATGAAGATTATCAGATATAGAAAACAAACATTATTATGGAAGATTGTGGATTGATTTGGTGAATGGGACCAAATTATAGCATATTATACCAGCATGAAACATAAATGAAAACTATAACCATCATAAATAAAAGCTCCTACCAAATTTAGCCATCTGAAATGAATATCAATAGAAATCCACAAACTAAAAGATTCACCAATTTCCGCCGCATGGCATTTCTAATTATGATAAGTTTGGCAATGATCGCATCAAAAATGATCCAATTTTTCCAATCCAATCTCCATTATGCTCAAGTTTGACATATTCTAAAGTCATTGCATGCAGGTAACCATCATTGCCTCCTGTCACTGTACCAGGCATCTAGCCATTTGCCATGTCAGGAGTTCAAAAGTGCTCTGGTATCATAAAAAATCTTAGCACTCGATCAGAGTGCAACATTTTGTGAAAAACTTGACATAAGCAGAAAACTTGCAGACATGCTCAGGCACACAGTGCATATGCTTGGCTATGAAACAACCAGACACATGCAAGCAACAAGCGTCACCTCATGTTATTAAGTGTATCTGGCACTTGGCCATCTAGGGATTTCGGAGGCACTAGAGTAGCATATGAGGTATAGGACAAAAACAGCAAGCATAGAGATTGCAGTGTGTTTGTTTAGTAGGACTCAACAATGAGCATAGTATTTTGTTAAGGAATCTCCAAAGTTCACAGAAGACAAAGTTTTAGACCAAAACAAATGAGAGAAAATAAACTCATTGAGAAAGTTATCCAGAGAGAAAGTATGGGGATACAAAAATTTAAAGCACATCTAGGGACTACTTTAACAATGGATTATAGCAAGCAATTCCATAGCCAAATAGATAATAGGCCATCCACCACCTTTTTTTAACATCATCAACAAGAATTAGTGGTCAAGGAATTTAGATATCTAGGTGACAAAAAGTGAACTAAACCACAAGATATAAATTACCTGTATCAAGCCCAAACAACAAATGTTCAGATATGTTCGGCTGGCAAAAATCATTCAAAACTATTTCTTAAAGAAAAGGAGAATCATTAAATGAATCTATAGAAGGTTAATCTCAGATAGAGCTGAAAGAAACATGAAATGATGGTTGGGTTACTTAAAACTGGCTCCTATATCACATGCAATTAATTATATTCCAGATAAAGGCAAGTGGCCTCAAATCTTAGCCAAAGTAATGTGTCAGGTCAATTTTGTACTTTCACAGAAAACTAGGAAAGGATAATAGGCAAATGAAAATTTGTTCACTTTTCTGAATTTGAATACTCCTCTATCTAACACCTAATACTGAAAAATATTATTGTTTTGAAGCAAATAAAATATTAACCAGGAGAAAATAGACTGAACAGAATAATCTCAACCACAAAAGCTAGAAAAAAGGTGGTAGCATGGGTAGATAATAGAGCACTAAAAGGAATTTTCCATAGCTCCATTTCAATTTGATACTTTAAAACACCTTTGCAAACAAGACATGCAGTAAGGATAAAAAAAACATTGTTGCTGGCTTTTATTACAGTTACACCCTTAGACCAGATTTTTTTGCATTAATGACAGCAATGTCATCACCATCTGCAACCTAAATGTCTCTAGCCACAATTACGGATGAAGAATAGATAAGCTGAATGCTTTTTCTTTCAGAAGTCAAAGACAAATAAAAGCCTTAGTAGTTAACTTTGTTGATTGGACCCTGTGATATTATACCCTCAAGTGGTGCAAAAGTGCCAGCCAGCATTCTAAAAGCTCATCTAATATAACTTTGTAAAGTTTGCTATCAAATTAAAGCAAACGCCATGGAATGAGTCACCAGAAAGGACTCTACCAAGTCAAAATGAGCCACCAGAAACTAGTTTTGAAAATAAGCAGCAATCATCAACATTGCACTACACCTGGAAGTCTGCTTTATATAGTCCTCGCTTTGTCGCGATCCTGAATGTGAATTATGACACACCCAATAAAAATACCCTATTTAAAAGAGATTCCAACATGATTGTCAGATAAGATTTCACCTATAAATACAAAGATATCATGTCTTGCACAAACCAAAAACTACTGAAATTGAAAAAAAAAGCTGTGAAAGCTTAGAAAACAATCTTTAGTAACCTTTCGAGTGCAAGGAGTTGTAAGTTGCAGTAGAATAAGCAATCATTTTCAAAAACAATAAACTACGGCATGATACATGTATTTTTTGAGAAGTTTGTAAGGCAATCTTTAATGATTTTTCAAGATGCAAGGAGTTGTAAGATAATAGACGAAGCACATTATATTGAGAACACCAAGCCATAGCATGAGACATGCTTTCAAATTTCACTCTTGATTATGAAAATGTCAAATAGTCAATAGAAAACATCACAACAAAATTAAGATAAAAAATTCTAAATGTTAAGAAACAATAGTAAATAAAAATAAAGCAGTTTCTCCACTTTGGGTGCATAAGTCATTTGCACACTATTTCCAGTTATGTAGAGTAGATACTGAATAAGTTAATGGTTTAATAATAAATCAATGTGACAGGATAGACATTCTGCAATTCTGTTCAAGTGTAGATGAGCAGCGGAAAAGGAATACAGAAAATTAACTTTTTAAACATTACAACTATTGTAGTGGCAACAGAGGCAGATCCAGAAGTGCCTCAAGAAAAGAATAGCTAAAAGAAGGTGACAGCAGCAGAACTGAACTCATGCATAAGTAGCATAAAGAAAAAACATGATATACATGCATCACATTGTCAAGTGATTAGGTCAGAAAGAAGCTACAAAAAAATTGCGAACTCAATTAAGCTGCAAAATAAAATGACAGTTGTAGGAACATTTTTCTAGTTCTAGTCCTCACAGTACAGATGAATATTAATCAAATGAATCAGCAAAGAATGCATAACTACCAACTGAGAAGATCATGACCTTAGATAAGGATTATTTTATATAAACAGCGATTATTTCCTACTGGACTAAATGGGTCCCATATATCATGAAAATGAAGAGACAGTTCATGAGGTACTGAGAAACGAGAACCAGCTCACATAGAGCAAATGAAAGGAGATAGAAGAAGATAAAACAAACTCAAAGAATTAATAGAGAGGGTGGCTCAATGCACGAGGCTCCCACCAGTGAGGGGTCTAGGGAGGATCAAATATATACACCTTACCCCACCACGCGGAAAGGCTATTTCTGTGTTCTGAACCCATAACACCCAGGTTACAAATGGAGAAACTTTACCATTGCACCAAGGCTCACCCTTGAGTTCACCCTCTAAACTCAAAGAATTCACTCCCAAAATTTAAATGAGAACTAGTTACATTGCACATGATCGTTCATATACATAAAACATCCCAACTAGACATAATTGAATTTATTTAAACTCTGCAACAGGCAACAATTAAGGAAGCCAACAATTTTTTTTGAAAGACGTGAAGTAATTTTTTGAGAAATGATGGTCAAATACAATCTTGTATAAAGGACTAGGTAGAAATCATCAAGAGTCTGGAATTTTGGAGGATGAGATTTACAGAGTGCCAGAAATTATAAAAACTGGAAAATTTTTACGTATAATTCTTGCAAAGTGTTAAAGGAAAAAATGTACAAGATAGAAGAATCTCTTGCATGAACAGCCAGGATAATTGTTCATGTAAAGTACATGTTTTTCTTGAAAATTGATAATATAATTACTAAACATCATATATGGCAGATGACCTAATGAATAAAAGAGGTCAGGGATATGTGGTGCAATGTCAAGTTGCTAATTTTATGTTGGACATAGAATCAGGGTCAGCCATACTAAAGGACTGTTATATATATGAGACATAACGCTGCCCTTATGCTAGAGCATATAATAACTCCCATGCCTATCTAGGGATGCTAATCTTACATCTTCACATAAGACAATCCATTGATCCTCCCTTTCTCATGATATAACCGCAATTCACTTTTATATTCCTTATAGGCTTTTAGAGCCATCCAACATAGTTTGGAAAGGCTGGATGGTTATGGTTATGCCTTATAGGCTTTTAGAACACAAGATTGCTTTTTTGTGAAGAACAGTCTTAAATAGTCTGTCAGTGACAAACTATTTCCCAATATCAAAGTACATGAATTTTCAGCCATCAGAAATTTTCCAAAAAATATCTTATTAATTAGCACCTCACAAGATATGTAAAAGGGATGCATAGCAATAACAACAACAACAACATACCTCAACTTCAAGCTTGTAAACAATGCAAAGTTGACAAATTATTCAACATCACATAGTATCTATGACAAGAAGTTTTGCCCATCCCTGACACTTTTTTTTTTTCGATTCCCTAGTTGTAACCTGACATCATCCATAGTTGTCAAAGCACAAGTAACTACTTATATCCGCAAAATGAAATTCTGGAATGTCTTTTTATCCGAAGAAGCAGTAGATCCAATCAAATCAATATGGGTAGACATGAAGTTTCAACCCCTCATGCTAAAAACGAGGTTATGAAAAATGAAAGGACGAAAAGAAAAGAAAATGGGCATGGAAGCTGGAGCACACCAAAAAAAAAAAGCCTCCAAATCAGTGTTTAAATCTTCAAGCCAAGAAAAAGGAACACGGTTCCTTGGAGGAAAAGAAAACAAAAGTCAGCCAAAACAAACTCATGCACAATCAGCACATACACCAGAAAAATATATTGATACTCTCAGCAATTAACATAATAAACATGTATCATAATTAAAACTCCTTACTGATACTAGTATAGAGAATGATAGGTTTAAAACAGGAAATAAAAAGGATGAGCACAATTAGAATTCTTACTGCTGCCTCAACAAAATCTCTAGGGCGCCTGATTTTGAGAACAGATCCAAACAGAGATCTGCCATCAAAAGAAAGAGCTGCAGTAGCATCCTCTGGTGTGAGAAATTCAACAAGAGCCTGGCACTTCTCTTTGTTTATCTGCAGTAGAATAACATGAGGATGATGACTAGACCAATAACACAACTTCCTTGCATAATGAATTCTAAAGGTAAACATAAGATCACTTGTTTACATGAGCTAAAGTATGCACTTACTAGACAGCTAATGCATGGATTAGCTCCTTGGATACGATTAACACCATATGAGAGTAAGAAATCATTAAGGCAATCAATCACAGTTTTCTCAGAGGCTAATGGTGGCAAATTTTCTATATAAAGTCTTCTTATGGGACGGGTTGCCTGTGTTAGATGAACAGAGTCGACAGAAGCACTCATCACTACTGATGCGGTCTCTTTTGAAGGAGTAGGCCGGGATTTTGCTGTGGCAGGTGTGATAGATGACTGGAAATTGGCAAGTGTGGATCCCAAACCAGCATGGTTTGCTCCTGGAGGAGGCTGATCCCATGTGGCAGTTTTCTTTTCTGGGGAGCGAATAGGTGGAGAGGGAGTCCTAATTGCTGCCTCAGTTCTTCTCTTCCTTGGTGAGTAGCCACCAAGCCCACTCCCATATTTGCGATGATGGCCACTAGCATATCCACCATTTCCAGAAGCTCTATGCTTATCACCATCAGAGTACTTCCCTCTTGACTTATCTTTAAGTGAAGGGAATGGCGACTCTTCATAATCCCGTCCATGGAATGAACGTTTATTTGCCCTAGGTGAATGTGACACAGACCTCCTATCTCGCTCTCGATCAAACTCCCGGCTCCTAGACCTTCTCCTTTTTGACCTCAGCTCTTCAAAATAAGCTTTTGAATGCTCTTTCTTCCGGTCATTTCTTTCTGAATACTCATCTCGTGATTTTCCAGAATCATGTTTCTTCGAATTTGAGCCATCAATCTCTGATCTACTTTTTTCATCATTATAACCATGGTACTTTCTTTTTGCCTCCCCTTTAGGCCTTCTGTCTCTCTCCTTGCCTTTATCTTTTTCCACTATATCTTTGGGTCGTTTCTTTTCGAATTCTTTCTCAGAATCAGCTTCCAACCAGTCACCAGTTCTGCTCCTATGGTGGCTCTGCCTTTCAGTTTTGCTTTCTCGGTCGCCACTCCTCTTACTATAGCTGGACTTCGCCTTAATGTTAGCTTCATGATCAAGCTTTCCCTTCTCTTTACCTTCTGCTCGGTATCCGTCCCTTTTAGAAACCACTTCTTCCATCTTCCTGGAGCTCCCTTTGAACTGATCTCCCTCCCTTTTTATGACTACGTCTTCCGTCCTCCTAGAGCTCCCTCTCACTGTGTCTTTCAGAACCCTTGGGCTCTTGTAGGCCTCATCAGGTTCTGCACGATCTGAGGCACCTTTGGCATCATGTTTCCCATACGGCTCCCTCAATCCACTGGCTCCTTCTGCGCCTGCTGCGAGTTTCTTTTTTCGTCTCAACATAATCTCCTCAAAGCTGAGAGGTCGTGTACGTGCTGCAGTGCCTTCATTAGAGTTCCTCCTATGAGCCTCTTTGCTCCTTTCTGTTCTCTTCATTTTGTTCCAGAATAGACGTCATACACCAGTAGTCAATTCACAGTAGCTTTTACCAAAAGAATCCCAATTTACAAGCCGCGCGAGTCAGCTGCACATGCTCTTATGTTTCTTGAAGCACTGCCCACCAAGAAAAATTACTGCAAAAAGAGACATCAAGTACTTAAATCTGATTAGACACAGCAAGTTCTTCAAAGAAACCTGTACAGCTGAATGGTGAGTTATCTAGGGGCACGTAGGACCATACTAATTCTTAGTGAGTCCAAGTTTAAAATAACAATTAGAACATTAGACATAAGAGGAAAACTATGCAACATGGTTAGCCATAGGGATAAGAAGAAATATGTAAGGCATTTAACTTGATAATGCACCGGGCTTATAATACATCTGCGCTAAATCAAATGGTGATTTGCATAAAGTGTTATTACTCTACATATAAAAGTAGATCAAGATCCTAATTTGAACATTTGGGCATATAGTAGGGAGGCGCTGCATCACTAACTAGCCCTAGATGATTGAAATCAGAACCACACAACAGCAAGGAAAGGTTTTCTATAGGACTGGGCTGAACTTAGGCCATAAGCTCTCAAGTCTAAAGAATATCAAGGAAAGAGAGAGGAGATATTGATGATAAATATTTAGGATTGCCCCTTTCTTGATTTCTGGAAAAATAGATACTCATGCCGATTTCGGCACCGGAGGGTCAACTGTCGCGGATTCGGACTAAATGTAGAATAGAAGAGATAAAAGGGAGCATATATATATATCAATAGAAACCGACACGGATGTAGTGATTTAATTTAGATTCACCCGTCTGGAACTAAGCAACACCAAAATCCGGAAAAAAACTATATATGATTATAGGCATGGAAGCAAAAACCTACTTGAGATCCCATCTCGAAAGAGGTGCGAGTCCTCTGTTTAGGGTTTTGCGTCTACGAGAAGAAAGAAGAACCTGGGAGAGAAGGGCAGTTACCTTGGAACGTGGCGTGGGAGTGGAATCGCCTCTTCTCTCCCGATAGGCCCAAGAGGCGGAGCGGTGCGAGAGAGAGAGAGAGAGATCGTCCCCTTGGTGCGAAGCGATTGCCGATTGGGGTAGAAGCGTGTAGGAATACCTGTGGCTCGGGCGAGGATGGACGTCCAGGATCGATCGTGGGACGGCCTTGGTGATCGATACCTAATCGCTTCTCCTTGGAATTTGGATGGATAATTATCTGGGTCGCCCATCAAAACCCAGCCTCTCTCTCTCTCTCCCTCAGTGCTTAAAAAAATAATAATAAGGAAGCCGGTGACTGTCAAAAAAAATATAGACCTTATAATAATATATTATTTTAATAATATAGACCTTATTATTTTTAAAAGTGACATCTCACTGTATTTTCTTTTCTAGCTTTATGAAAATACTCCTAGTTATAAAGATTGATTGATGAATGTAATTAAATTAAATTGTGAGTTTGAAGGTGGAGAATGATATATGATTATGAAAACTAACAAATATCTACAAATATTATTTTTTTATAAATCTCATGAATTATTTGTTTAGTGCTCGCTAAAAGAGAACAGCTTACTTATGCATGATGGTGGAGCCAACTTGGATATCAGTGGAAATGATATAATGAGAATATGAATTTTCATCTCGTTAAGCGAAATCAAATAATGTATCTTGAATTTAAGGCATGAAAATGACATTATTTTTTTATTCTAATTTGGATAGGTAGTTGTATTGAAAAGTTTAGATTGATAAAATCTTTGAGATGCTAATATTCGGCATCATTTTTATTTTTTATAATTTTAAAATCAAAAATATTTTTTTTATTTCTATTTTTTAAGTTTTAACTATAAATATGCTTGGTTTAATCAAATATTTTTTAAAATATAAACAAAGCGATGGTGGTGAAAATATCATTAGTGATGATTGAGGTAATAGAACTGACAGGGTGGCAGCAATATCATGGAGGTGGTGATAATGGTTGCGACGGTGAAGTGGCAGTGGCAGTGGTGGTGAGATACTCACCATACGACGGGACGACAGCAATGACAGTGTTTGTATGGTGGATGCGATGGAGTTGGTTCACCATACGATGGGGACAGCAGCAACGACGGTGTTTGTATAGTGGATGCAATGGGGTTGGTTGGTGGCGACAATGGTGAAAGAATGCCTGCAGTATAATGAAGGCAATGAAAATAACAACTCTAGTTTGGCGACGATTATGGAGATATAGCGGCGACAACAATGGTGGAAGCAGTATTATCGGTAGTAGTAAAAAGTATAAGTTTTTCATTTTTAAAATATTAAAAGTAACAATTTCTCATTTGTAAAAATAATAAAAATACTTTTTGAAAAAATAAAAAATAAAAACAATAATACCACACATGTTTTTGTTTTAGTTTGTGATTTTGTTTTAAAGATAATAAAAAAATAGAGCCGATGCCAAACATGCACTCACCAAATAATTGGTTTGTGTCATGTGTTGCATTCCTCTAAGTCAAAGCAGATGATGATGCTAGAAAAGGAAGAGGATCGAAATCTAGCCTTTCTCCATCACCTAATCTTTTCTTTTTAGTGTGTAGTTTATCTATATATGAGTGTAGATAAACTTCATCCATATATAAAGGTGAATAACTCTCTCTCCATCCACATATAGGGGTTGTTTGGCATATTGCAAGATTGCACTGCATGTCTAGTTGCAGGGCAAGCCATTGTGCATGTTCGAAGGCCTGCGTTTGGACCCCAAGCTACAAATCAAGCTGCATTGCCCTTGTAGATCAAACTCGGCCAAATTGGTTGGAGGATGAGTTCAATGACAAGTGCTCGAGGCTTATGCTCCTCTCCATCCCCCGGATTCCTTTGCACTCTCCTCTCCTTGTGCACACCCCATTCTTATCATGCTCCCACCATGAACTCCTGCTCTCCAGGCACCCCCTCTTCGACCTTGTAGATCCTACCTCTCACCATCCAGCTCTAGAACCCCCAGATCAGCCATCCCTCTCTGCTCTCTAACACCCCCAACATCATTGGGGCTTCTTCTTCCTTTGATGCTTTTAAAATATTTGTAGCAGAAGAGAAAAAAAAAAGAGAGAAAGAAAAGTGATTTTATTTCTTTTTCCCATTATATTCGGTACATCTCAGTGGTCGTACATACTTATGTACACACTCCATAGAAGGAAAATAATATAGGCTAATATGGAATCACACTAACAATAGAAAATAATATTGACTGATATAAGTTGTCATGCGATCTCTAAAATCATTCTGACAAGTTCGTGCTAATAAAAAAAATAATATAGGTTGATATAGAATTACGCTAATAACAAAAATATTATTGGTAATATAGTTTGTTACGTAATTCCTAAAACTATGCTAATGGCTGCTACTATGCCTAAACCCCTCCACGCCTTGATTCCTCCTCTAGAGGACGATGCCAAGATGGAGGAGTGGCTGCCGCCATCTCGATATGCTTCATATCTGTATTAGAATCTAGATCTTTGGCTCTCTCTTACCATTCTTTGACCTCCATTTGCTAATGAAGCGGCACGTTCCAAAGCAACGAATGGGATCTGGCTTGCCAGTAGTCAATCGGCTCCGGAGCTCTAGAGAGGCCAATGGAGCTGCGGAGGGGGGAGGGGACATTCGGCTGATGACGAAAGATAGGGTGGCCTTTCAGGCCAAGAATGTATTTAGAGAGGCCAACGGAGCTGCCGACTGAATGACTGCTTATGCGGCTAACCACTCAGGATATATCTTATGGTCAGGAAAGGGACAGTTGACTCGAGCACTCCGTGAGCTTGTGTTTTATGATTTTATTGGATGTATTCGTACACGCATTGTATGATGAATCCACCAAAATAAATAATAATAATAATAATAATAATAATAATAATAATAATAATAATAATGATGAAGTGCATTGGTTTGGCAGGCACTGAAGAAGTAAATACCATCCCAATGGGATACAAAGTAAGGTTTAGGAAGTTGCCTTGCTCCAAATACATGAATGGATTCATGTACATCAACTACTTGCAACTTGAGTTGCAGCAAAACTTCAAGATCCATTTGCGTCCACATGCGATGCTTGTATAAGTAAGAGGGAAAGTATGGCTGATGCTATACGTGAATGAGATTCATTCATGCACATAAATATTTAGCAATTTTCTCCTTCAATTCTCTTGATATAGAGCACTTCAGTATAATATAGCTTATAATATAGCTTTTCTCCTGCAAAATGTAAAAAACAAAAAGAAAAATTTCAAAACCTGGAATGTAGCTTGACTAGAATTTCTAAAGTAGATATGAAAAATATACCAAGTGTATAATGGTCGCAACAATAAGGCAAGTGTTGGCTAATAGATGCGGCGAAATATAAAGAACAAGATGCATAGGGCTTGTTTTGATTATTCTTTTTATAGGCTTGATAAGCAAGCATCGCTAAAGAATAGGGATGGAAGTGGCTCGGAGCAATCAGGAATGGAGATAACCCAAATCTATTTCATATTTAAATCAGGTCAACAAAAAAGAAAAGACCCAAACCTAAATTAGTAACCTTCGGGCTTGGTTAGATATGAAGCGATATTAATTTTATTAATCCATTAGATCTCGGGTCAAATTAAATCAAAAGCAATCCAAGCACAAACTATTATAGATATATGTAAGTTTATTACTTAAATATATTATAAACATATCATGCAATAAAACAATAGTAAACAACATGTAAATATTATAAAGACTAAAATTTGATCAATAACCATACAAAATTATAATAAACAATATATATTCTTGACAGGGAACGGGCCGTGGACAGGTAGAAAGAAGAGAAGGAACCCGACTTCCCTCAATAGATAAGGAAGGAAATTATATCGCGAAATAAAGACTAATTTCATATACATCATAATATACCTACTTGGGATCAATTCGAGTCAATTTGCATTCCAATTGGGAATTTAAGACTCCAAACCTAATCTATATATGAAATGGGCCATGTTTCTGAATTCGAGCCTAATCTGATTAACTCCTATTCAAATCGTACTGGATCAAGATCAGATTGATTCTAGATGAAAATCAAGTTAATCCAATCTACTTGCAACCTTATTAAAATATTATGTATTTTTGTAACAAGTATTGTCTAATTACTTTAAATTACATAGACATACTTGCGTGTTGAGAATACATGTATATTTATGCTTCCATGTTGAGAAAAAAAAATAATTCTTGCTTGCAAAAAATGACCATCTAATTCCTAGAGAAAGAACTACACTTGAATTATTGTATCAATGACACATTGTCTCCATGAACTCAAATTCCCAAGGTGTACTATATTTATCATTTTCTCTAGCAAGAAACGTGTGCATAATTTAATTTGCTTATTGAAGAGATGCTCAACTGATGCTTTAAAGTTCAATCCAAAAGTTGAAGGTGCATTTACAAACAGGAATCATATCCAACAATGCTCACTTTTTATGCGATCACCAACCGTTCGTCTACCCTCTTGCATCCGGCACACCACGTGCGTCTCACACGTGTCGTTCCCCAGACAGAAGACATGCTTTTAGCACGTGATAGGGCTAAAGTTGGGCCGGACCGGGAATTTATAGCTACAGTCGCACATAAGCCTAATCCCATGGGCTCAGCCGTCCCGGAAACCACCGTATAACGTTGCCCTATTACTTCGGCCTGGTTTTTGCCTAATGTCCGTTGGCTGTGGTCATCGCACCTTGGCTTATTGGACAAACCCTCAGCGTCTCCGTCTTCCCCTGGGGATCGCTCTTCGGCATCCTTGTGCCATGTCGTACCGCCCCAACTACCAGGGCGGCCGCAGAGGGGGCGGCGGAAGAGGTGGCGGCGGCGGCGGAAGAGGTGGCGGCGGCGGCAGGGGCGGCGGGGGAAGGGGTGGCGGCGGAGGCCGCGGGGAGCAGCGGTGGTGGGATCCCCAGTGGAGAGCCGAGCGCCTCCGGCAGATGGCCGGCGAGGTGACACGCTTCCCCCCCTCTTCCAATGTCCCTTTCCCCGTTCTTCTTTTCTATTTCATAACCGTGTACATATATGTTCTTTTAGCACGCAATTCTTAAAATAAAGAGTTTTTAATTCCTAGAGTATAACTCACCCTCATTAGGCCCCTTGTATACGGTTTTTCAAACTTGATTCACCCACCACTCTCAGTTGGGGTTCTTGGTATTCCATGGGTTGGACTAATTTCTAGGTCAAGAATCTTCTTTAGAGATTTGATGTTCGGAATCGTCAATCTGGTTTTTGAAATTTCTCGTGATTAGAGTCTTTAGGTGCTCTCTGTTAAGCTATCCCTGATCATGGAGGACTCCCCTCTGCCAATTATGACGAAGTTGCAAAACGTGGTTGGGTCTTCAGGTGTCCTTCAAGGTATGATTTTGAGCTTAGCTGCTAGGTTATTTCTTTCTTCCTTCGTAATGGAAGGAAAGATTGACGAGATCTTGGCTGTATCTCCTTTTTTTTTCTTTTTCTTTTTTTTTTTTTTGAAAAAAGAAGAAGCCAAATTTGTGGAGGTTGTCTAGCATAGTGACAACCATACAGATCAAACTTTTTAGTAAATGGGGGAATTTGTGGTACTCTGGACTTAGTGTCAATGGTCCAATTGGTGAATAGATTGTAAAAAGTTTATAATGGTGAATATATTATAACAGGGTCTTTTGTTGTAAGATATAATTATTTCTGGAGATTGATAATGCATCTTAGGTGCTATACACATACTGGCAGTGCTATGGGAAGCTCATTCTTCTGATCAAACTTTAGAGAAGCTTCGTATGCTATGTGTTACCTTGACTTTTAACCTTTTGTCTGGAGTATATTATCATGTCCATTATGAAGTCTGGGTCTTTAAATCCTCATAGAGAAAACCAAAAGGGAATATGAACTTCACTTGCTACTATGTGCCTTCATTCTCACCTTTCTCACCTTTCACACTTCATGTTATGACTTTGTAAAAGACAACATCCTTGACTAATGCAATTGAGGACTATAATAGTATTCTTATCAAGATTCTCTTTAAACTCAGGTTTTAGTCTATGTTCCTTCATCATCTTTGCCACTTGAGGAGTATCTTCCACTCATCCTTTCTAAGTCCTATATTTTTAGCTTTCATATGTTTACGATACATCAAAGCATCTTTCTAAAATGTAACATGAGGTAATAAATGTGATCCATCACAATATCATTAAATGATTTGAATTTTCTTGCATATGTCTTGCCTGGAGGCAAATTCAAATATCTGGGCAACCTTTAGGTCAGTAATGTTCCCCTCCTTTTCGATGACCTAAAATGGTGCAAAGCTAGGATATTAGATGATCCTATCTCAGTTTTCTTCACCAGAACTTCCTTAATCTCCATATGCCATGGAGTTACCCCCATGTTGAATATCAAGGTATGGCTATTCACATTCTCATCATAGTGAGCCTCATGATCATATAAACATGGACAAGGATATCTACAACTTTATTTTGATATTAAAAGGGCTCAATACAGCCTCATCATTGAGACCGAGATACTATTCATTAACACACAAGCTTCTATGCTTGTTGATATCGGAAGCTGTAACAACCAACTGTCTTTTACTAACTCATTCTTATCAGTTATGCGATGTCAGTCCTTCCTTTTTGTACTGAATGGAAGATGTTTATGTAGCCATTCTTCCTTGTTGGTAATAGTCAAAAATTCCTCCAAACAACAATATTAGGTCCCTGTCTTAACTTCTGTACTGGACGCATGGTTTTTTTCCTCTGTCCTTGCCCTTCGTCTGTTATCTGTTATTGGATTTTCCTACTTCTAAACCAGCTCTCCCACACTCACCGGCCCAAATCAACCAGACTCTGGTTTGATAGATATCAAGCTTATTATTTTATTGTTAACTTGCTAACTTTTGTTACGGCTGTCCCATAACCTGGAAACCTCCTCATCAGTTCATTCTATAGGGACTAAACTTTAATTCTTTAATGTTAAAGTTTTGATCTGTGCTACTATTCTAATATAACGAGTTGATACATGTTGCTTGCTTGTACCTCTTTCAGGTGGAAAAGCTGGATGAGAATGAATGGTGGAACAAAATAAAACAATTGAAGGAAGGCGGGCAGCAGGAGCTGATAGTTAAGCGGAATTTCGGGCGTGATGGGCAGAATGTTCTTGCAGATATGGCTCAAAGACAAGGCCTGCATTTGTATGAATTTTTAATTTTGTTTGCTTTGGTTGTTTCACTTAAATAGCATATTCTATTCCTTTCAAATCAGGCTTTTATACTGTACATTATCCTATGGTTTCTTTCTACTATAGTTTCATTTCTTATTTTTTACTGCTCAGAATATGATTATATAAACTATATTGTTGCTCTATTATCAAACATGATGTTGTTTAATGCTCTCTGTTATTCAAGGAAAAACCATCTATGCATCTGTGTCAGATTACTGTCAGTGCCTAGAATTTTGAGCCTTCTTGCTTGTGTCTGGAACTCTTCTTGCTTTGGCTGTTATCTACTTGTTAATAGACTGCAAGCAGCCAAGATCTACATCTGATGATCCTTTCCTTTTTATGGTTTACTTATTTGGGGGAAGAAAGCCATGCATACAACAAAGGAAAGACACTTGTGTTTAGCAAAGTTCCTTTGCCAGATTACCGGGCCGATCTTGATGAACGACATGGATCAACACAGAAAGAGGTATATCATATTTTAATTTATTAGTCAGTTACATATTATATCCGGATGCAGAGATAACATTGTTTTGTTATCTATCACATCTGTGCAGATTAAGATGTCTACAGAGACTGAGAGAAGAGTGGAAAACCTCTTAGCTAGATCAAAAGAAACATTGACCATTAATGATACCGCCAGCACATCCATTCAGATGGCCAGACAATCCGTGCCTAACATGGCTGTATCTAAACCTGAATTAACAGAAGATGATAATGCCTTCAAGGAGAAGTTCAATATTGAACTTAGGGACTTGCAACACTCTCGGAAGGTACATCTGTAGAAGCCACTAATTTGCTTCACTATCCAAATGCTGCATGAAATGAGATGAACAAGGTTGCTTTGGACTGTGAGTCAAGTCTCAGCCGCTTATCATTTAAACTGTCTTTTTTTTTTAACAGGCAACCCCAAGTGCAAGAGCAATGCAGTCTTTCAGGGAGAAACTACCAGCATTCAAAGTGAAAGATGAATTTTTAAAAGCTATAGCAGATAATCAGGTATAAGATGCTTTTGTGATCTGGAAAGAACAAATTAGCCTAAAGCTGGGATGACAATTTATGATCCAGCCCGCCAACCTGACCTTCAACTAACGTGAGATAAGGGGTTAAGTTTTGGCACAAACAAGTCCAAGTTGTAAATAGGTTGACCCAACTTAACCTGTTCATTAAATGGGTTGGATTCATGTTTAGAGTCCTGAGCTATCTAGCCTATTTTAACATGTTTAATAATTGGATCGGGTTGAAAAGTCATGACTTGAGCAGTTCGAGAGCTATTTAACCCATTTAAACCGTTAAGCTCTTTAGCATGATCCAACCTGTTTATTAAATAGGATATATGGGTTTGGCCGGGTTACCTATTTAATAAAGAGGTCAATTTCAATTTTGGATATTTGATTTGTTTAATAAATGGATCAAGTTCGAGTTGATAGTTATCCAACCCAACCCTCATCTTCACCCAACTTGACCCATTGCTACCCTTACTTGAAGCTGCATATCTCAATTGATGTTTTAATACTTTCCCTATATTATTTTTTTCTTATTTTAGTTCTTGTTTTGCACTTCTTTTTGTTTGCTTTTATTTTTTTGTTGTTTTTCTGTATGTTCATTCTAGTTTTACTTGTAGGTATAATCTATTTTGTCAATTCTGTTTTTTATTTTATTTTATTTTGATATTCATTTTCTACTTTATGGATTTTTTTGTACTACTTTGCATTCCTAGTTCCCATTTTGCACTTTAAGATTAATATATTTGTATCATGTTCTTTTATTCTTTATTTTCTATATTGTCTCATAATTTTTGAATTTAATTTTGTTTTTTTTTAATTTCCAATTTATTCCATTTTAACTGTTTGTATCTAATACAGTAATCTGAATAGTTTATAGCCTTATTTTATTTGTTTTAATCATGCATTATATGTGCCTCTTTGCTAATACATATAATGGTAACTATAAGTTCTAGATTAAATTTATAATATTTAAATATTTTGTTCATCAGAAGGCCTATCTGAGTACCTCCCATGCTTAATAGGAAAGTATCTTTTATACTTCATCACCTCTTTTTTTTATAACAAAGAAATGGATGCTAATATCAACCATTAGATAGCTATCTCATCATCATAGATGAGAATTGATTTTATTCTGCAATGGGAAATATATCCTTCTTTGGCTATCACATAGCTATTTGCACAAACTATTGATTTCATAACCAGCATCAATCTTCACCTTTATTTTAGATACACAAAATTTAAATGCTATCAGTAAGGGAGCAATGCTGCTTACCCATATAAAACTGTTGTCCAACTGATAGTAGCTTAGTAATCTCTTTCAACTAATTTGGTATGCTTACAAAGTTCTTGTTCCCTTTTTGTACTTTTTCATGAACTGACTCCCTTTCTCAGAAACCTCTCATATTAACTGTTTAACTTGTTCAAGCATGTTGAATGTATTCAAGTTGTCTTTTTCTTAGGGCAAGTGTCCTTTTCTTAAAGTTGCTTTATAATTTGTGATTACTTGACATTCCAATTTGTTCTGGGAGTCTAGGTACTTGTTGTATCTGGAGAGACTGGTTGTGGCAAAACTACACAGCTACCTCAGTTCATACTGGAGGAGGAAATAGAATGTCTTCGTGGGGCAGAATGCAACATAATATGTACTCAACCACGTCGAATATCTGCTATATCTGTTGCAGCACGAATTGCATCTGAAAGGGGTGAGAATCTTGGAGAAACTGTTGGTTACCAGATCCGATTGGAAGCAAAACGTTCAGCTCAAACACGTCTTCTATTTTGCACAACAGGAGTACTGCTTCGGAGATTGGTACTGAGGATATTTCTCATTTGAATGTCTATTCCTGCCATGATGCCGTTATCTGTTTTTGTTTTAATTCATTTCATTTTTTTTAGTGAGATCAATACCGGATAAACTTTAGTTTGTTGGGCATTTGATTTTTAAGTTGTTGATACTGCTTTTTTGGGCAACTTAAAACAGCTACACCCTATTCCTTGTGGTTCTATTTCGATCATTCTTATTATTTTCCTATTTTTATATGACACTCTAATCATTTTTTCCCCATCTATGAATATTTAAATTTTAAGAAATTAAAACTATATCGTCTTATGCTGCTGAACTTGATATTTGCCAGAGAGGTTGAAGAAACAGCATGTTTTCAATGTCCTGTCTTCTGTGTGTAACACAAGTAAGAGTTTGCTAGATTTTCTGATTAAATAACTCTCAGCATTGTGTCAGCTATTCATTAAGTGAATAAAATTGTACAGTATTATTGATGGGCACGGCTGTTGCTATGGTTCATAAGTTGGTTGCTCGCATCATCTTTTTCTATTCTTTAGTTGTTTGGTTAAATTGGGTTTGTTCTACAACCTCAAGATTGAAATAAAACCTTGTATGCTATCTTTAATATTACACTAGCCCTAGCATACAAGATAGCTTGGATAAATTGCTTGGATGTGGTTATCCACGTCAGGCTAACAATGAAGGGACGAAGGCTGAGGTACATTGCAATTTTTATCTCCGCTATGTTTTTTTATAAAACTACATATTAGGTCTTCCATGCCTATGTTCAAGTTTAGATGTCCCAGTTCTGTCAAATAATATATTCTACCTCCTTCTACCAACATTTTCACTACTTTATTTTCTCATATGCATCAAATATTGTGATGCTCACTTTTATGAGCAAAATATTTGTTCTCCCCCGAAACCTCCCCAAAATGTTCAGCTCATGGTTTTTTTCTGAACCGTCAAACATATTAGCTGGCTCTGTGATCCTAAATTAACAACCAACCCTCTGTATATGGTGTTAAGAGAACCATTTTTACACCCTTTCTGGAGGGTTCTTAGGAAACATAGCAGTTTCCTTTTTATAAACTATGTAAATTTAATTCATTGAGTTTTTTTGAGTTTCTAGAAACCAGGGATCAAGGACAAGATACCCGTATATAGGAACATTGAAGGTTGCAAATAAAATACTCTCTTCCAATTATCATCTTTATGTCAAGAAACTTGTATTAGCAGATGGATCATCTAGTAAGGAAATAATATTAGCATCCTTCCATATTTTTTTTTGGTGGAAAATTATTTTTTTTTGGGGGGAAATTGAGCAAGAGTTATTGGCGTGCCTGAAAATTCATGTGAAGCAAAATAATGCAAAATAAGCGTAAGAGTTTTGAAAGAGATGAGTTGAAACCAGGGTTATAACAGATATCTTCCCTTTGTGCCAAAGCTTTGGACTGTTTTGAATGAAACAATTATTTTAATATTTTTCCTAGAGCTGATCAGAACCTTACCGCCATGAAACTTATTGGTTTGCTTTTGTTTGAATTATGCTTTGCATATTATTATTCTACATCTAGGCATAATCTATTTCAAATCTTACCTTTTGCTACTTTGTGGATGGCAGGTTCAAGAGCCATATTTAGGAGGTGTCAGTCATTTACTGGTGGATGAAATTCATGAAAGGGGTATGAATGAGGATTTCCTTATTATAATTTTGCGTGACCTTCTGCCCAGGCGTCCGGATCTTCGTCTAATATTAATGAGCGCCACAATAAATGCTGAGCTCTTCTCTACATACTTTGGGAATGCACCAATCATCCATATACCAGTATAGTATCATATAACCCACACATAGAACAAAGGAATTGACTTGGATCATGTTTTCCACAATACTATTCAATGACTTTATGCTTTTACAGGGGCTGACTTATCCTGTAGAAGAAGCGTTTCTGGAAGATGTTCTGGAGAAAACACGGTACAAGATTAAGTCAGAGTTTGACAATTTTCAGGCGAACTCAAGAAGAAGAAGAAGACAACCATCAACCAAAAATGATCCATTGACTGAGATGTTTGAGGTGAATCCAATTCATATCTGAATACCATTCTTTTATTCTGTGCTGAAATTTTAGTCAATGCAAAACAAGTAATTATTTCCGTGAAGTCAAAAACTCAACATCTTTTCCTTTTCTGCTTATATACGCATATGCACTACGCCTTTTCTGCTTAACCGTAACCATAATTATTATAATCCTTATTTCCAAGATATTCCTATGAAGAGCCACCGCCTGGTATTATTGCAAACTTTTTCAAATTTATTTTCACAACTCCCATTCATGCTACCCTAGTCTTACCCTTTTGCTGACACATATTTTAGTACCTCTTCTTAATGGGTAGTTTCCTTATGTAGCAATGGATTCGACTGCTTTTTGATCATACTCTGGTATTTTATTCTTTCTTGGTTGTCTAAGGTTACAGTATCATTTTTTTTTCTTTTTTTACATGTAGGATGTTGATATTGATGCCCAATACAAAAACTACAGCATATCTACAAGGCAATCTCTCGAAACCTGGGATGGTGTGCAACTAGATTTGGGTCTTGTAAGTAACTTCGAATTTATTAGTAATTCTCTGTAAAGTTCTTCTATTAAATATGCTTGCATGCAGATTTATTTTCTCTGAGATAACCTCATCCTGGTCATATTTTATTTTTTGTTATAAAGGTACAAATATTCGGTTGATGGAGAAATGCAGAATTGCTTGATTCTTATGACCCTTAGACAATCTTGAAGCTTTAAAGATGTGTTTGGTGTTGCTTCTGCTTTTTTTAAAAGTAATTTTCAAAATTCTCATCCATTCAAGTTCTTAAATGAAAAATGCATTATGGCATGGCTTTTAGTCTTATTATTGGACCCATATTTGTAGGTTACAGGTATGGGTTGCATCGATACTGTACACACCCATACTGACGCATGGTACACTGCTGGGTTGCCCCCTAATATACCAACTTATCAGATGGGTAAAATTTGCCCAATACCAGGCGGTATGGGTCAGTACAGAAAACCTTGCCTTTTGGTATAATCTCAGAAAAGAAGAAACTCAAGGTTAAATTTCTAGCTTCTCCTAAAAGCGCTTGTTTTGCTAATACCTGTTCTAGAAGAATTTCTCAAATGATATTACCAAACACTTTTTTTTTTCTTTA
This sequence comes from Phoenix roebelenii, assembly GCA_025769935.1. NCBI lineage: Eukaryota > Viridiplantae > Streptophyta > Magnoliopsida > Arecales > Arecaceae > Phoenix > Phoenix roebelenii. Next base: position 1,674,960 of record JAOXJJ010000481.1, read on the forward strand.
TGAAATGCTTTGTCTACTTTAAAAGTTATAAAAAAGGCTTCTTCCAAGCGGCACCAAACATGCCCTAAGTGTCCAATAATGAAAATGCTTTTTCCTGGAATTTCATTACCATGGACAGCGCAAGAATAAGATATCATATTGTGAAAGTTTCTTGGAGATGAAACATTATAGCCATGTAATTTCATCTTTAGGGAAAAGTTGTCTCTTTCCTTGTCTTGTTTTTGAATTATCATCAATTTGCCAACCACGCTCCTTGTGGATCATTGTAAATTCATGTGTCATTGATTTCCTCATAGTAGCTGGAGGAAGCAATTGTGAAGGAAAACAATAGCCTCCATCATGATGACCCATGGAAGCTAGTGTCTTTTTCACGGGGATATGAAGTAGGATACACATGAACCTAATTACTAAACATCAGATTAGTAAAATTACAAAGAGACCCATAGTGTATATATATATATCTTGTTTCCCTGGTTTTCTATTAATTTCTACGACTATGGTAAAATGTTCATCTCAACCAGTGTTAATGAATGAAGATATCATTAGTACACATTACAATGAACATTTTGATTTGGGATGAATGTTTGGCATCACTGGCACCTGCCTGAAGAGTGATAGATGTATGCCTTGACTAATGTCATCAAAATAGCAAACACAAAGTTATTTAGTCTAAAGACGCAGCTTTCAATTTTCACATGATTGGAAAGGCTGTAAACAGCTGGAGGACCGAGGACATACTCAGATTGATGGGAGTAAAAACAGCCCTTCGGCGTTATTAACAGTGAGGAAGGTTCCTAATAATTATGTGAAGTTGATAAGATAAGGCTTATTGATTTTAGATGAAGTTACCATGAAGTTTTAATATAATTGTTGTTGCAGCAGTCTTAGCATGCTTTACAGTAACCACAATTTCATGTTTTTTTTTTTCTTACCAAAATGGTTCCAGTCTTCTTTCTGGTTCTTTCTTCTTCCATATTAGAGTGTTTTGTAAATCATAATTTTAGCTTTATGCTTTTTCATGCTTCGCTGCATGCACAAATCTGTTGCCATTTATGGTAATGTCCCTAGTCTCGTTGGATCTCATGCGCATTGTTTGCTAGATATTTATATGCTTCATGGTACCTGATTTTCGTTTGCCCAAAAATAGTTTTCTTCTAATGTCATTGGCTATAGGGATGCCATATCTTTTTTCCTAGAAACCCTTTTATACTGCCACTTTCTGCTTCTTAAATTTATATTAATTGCCCAATCTTGTATACTAGCTGATTATACCATATGTTTTAGGTGGAAGCAACAATAGAATATATTTGCCGCCATGAAAAAGATGGAGCAATCCTAGTGTTCCTGACAGGTTGGGATGAGATATCTAAGCTGCTCGACAAAATTAAGGGGAACGGTTTCCTCGGGAATTCTAGCAAGTTTCTAGTTCTTCCATTGCATGGTTCCATGCCAACAGTAAATCAGCGCGAAATTTTTGACAGACCACCAAGTAATATGAGGCAAGTGCTCTTCATTTTCTATTTCCTAAACATTTGTTATGAATGACTCATTATGTGAGAGATTTTGTAATCAAGTACTATTATGGATGTCACTTTCTGAGCTTTTGGTTTTATGTCCATAATGCACCTGATTGGATTCATTCTATTATATTTATTGCTTTGATGTTCCATGAAATATGATATCATTGGTTTTATGTGCATCATGCAATGCTAAGAATAGTGGGAAACTGCTTGCTATGTAGATATGATAATGAGAAATGAGAACATCTTGTATGAATAAGACAAGCTTAAAGATATCTTATTGCATCTCAGCAGCTCATGCACTTTGAGTGGATGGTAGCATTTGTATATACAGTTGTAGACATTGGACTTGTTTTTGTTTATATCATTGCTGGATAAATTACCTAAAAAACTCAAGCTCATGAAAACAACTAACATTTAATTAATGCTATCGCAGAAAGTGTATTTCTAAGAACACAATAATTTCTTAAAAATAACCTGAGCATTGGTTTGGCTTATTAGAATCTGGAAAGACATGGAAGCTTTTCTGCACCATGGACATTTGTTGTTCATCTTGTGCTTTTGATTTGCATATTGCTTTTATATTCATTTCAAAAATAGTGGCACAAAAAGTTCCTCCTAGCGATCAGACATGTTCAAAGCCATATAAACTTATGTTAAGATCCTCACTGAATTATTTAAAGAAATCAATGATTCATTTGCTATATTCTGTTAATAATTGCAGGAAAATTGTTCTAGCAACAAATATAGCAGAAAGCAGTATTACTATAGATGATGTTGTGTATGTTATTGACTGTGGGAAGGCAAAGGAAACAAGTTATGATGCTCTGAATAAGTTGGCATGCTTGTTACCATCATGGATATCAAAGGCTTCAGCACGTCAGGTAAATCAATTTTTTGAACCTTGTAGTTACATTGATCGTCAATGAAGACTCATATCTGATAGTTTATGCGGGGGCTGTTCATACAGAGGCGGGGGCGTGCAGGGCGTGTTCAACCTGGTGTTTGCTATAGGCTGTACCCAAAAGTTATACATGATGCAATGCCACAATATCAATTGCCTGAAATTCTTCGAACTCCATTGCAAGAACTATGCCTTAATATTAAAAGCCTACAGCTTGGAGCAGTTGCCACATTCTTAGCCAAGGCACTTCAGCCACCTGATCCACTCTCCGTTAAAAATGCACTCGAACTTCTCAAAACAATAGGGGCACTAGATGAAATGGAGGAACTCACTCCTCTCGGTCTGTATATATGCAATATAAAACATATTGCCACTAGATTACAGTATTTTGTCATTATTAATTCTGGTTTTCTTATGAATCATTGCTTTTATGATTACTTTGTTAGTGTTGTTATTGATTTTTTCCAACTAATGTAGGACGTCATCTTTGTACACTGCCATTGGATCCAAATATTGGAAAAATGCTGCTCATTGGATCTGTATTCCAATGTCTAGATCCTGCATTGACAATTGCTGCTGCTCTTGCACATCGAGACCCATTTGTCCTACCAATGAACAGGAAAGAGGAAGCAGATGCTGCAAAGAGATCCTTTGCTGGTGATTCTTGCAGGTCATCTTATCCACTCCACTCAGCTGTGCTTCGTAAACTTTTTGTAGGATTTACTGAGATACGTTTGCTTAATCTTATGATATTGTTAATGTCTGCCCATTTACCTTTAGAATTCAACTATAATGGAATGCCGAAACTTGGCAGTATGATTTTGGCAATCATGGAATGTTCCAAAGTATGTGCTCTGTTGCCATGGTTTATAGAAAATTTAAAATCACAATTTTCATGTTAGAGACCCTAACCTTTTGAAAAATGATCATCAAAAAGTTTTGAAAGCTATTCTCATATGACAGATGGGTGCCTAAGCACAGGAATATGATTTGGTTGTCACTTGTTTGCAGAAAGCTGCTGAAGTTTTATTACTCCTAGCTCAAATATACCTGAATTAACTGTTAGATACAGTTTAACAAAACCTGCCTCATGGATGAAGGATGATGGAGTATTTTTTTTTATAAATTTTCTGTAGGATCTTTAGAGAATATATTTTCAGCTCATTAATATGTTCTTTCAATAATAATCCTTTGCATTGACCAAATGTATTTGCTGATGGTTAAAGCATGTCCAAATGTCTGATGGGCTCCAAACCTTTTGCAGTGATCATATAGCTCTTTTAAAAGCTTTTGGAGCATGGAAGGATGCGAAATGTAGTGGAAGGGAACATGCTTTCTGTTGGGAGAATTTCTTATCCCCCATGACATTGCAGATGATGGAAGACATGCGAAATCAGTTTCTTGATT
>JAOXJJ010000481.1:1682661-1717432 GCA_025769935.1 Phoenix roebelenii
ATACATAATGTTATAGTACTATATTATAATAATATTATATTGCATTACATTAATATTATACTATATCATATATTTATATATTAATACATATTATATTTTATTATGCTTTGTTGTATAATACTGGTAATGTCCTTTATGATCATTTTGTTGCATAAAAGTACTTTCTCAGTTTATTTACCAAACACACGTTAAAATGCCAGAGCACTTTAAAAATATAGTTACCAAATAGCAAACAGCTTTTTATAAACGCTCTGTTTCAAACAACTCTACTTCCAATAGCTCTACTTCTAAAAGCTCTACTACTAACAGCTTCCCCAAACAGGGCATGATTATGGTGGGTTCGAAGCAGCCGGGTACTTTCCGGGCCTCTGGCTACCTTTGTCATCCTGACCAAATTAAGAGCAGCTTGGGAGGGGTTGACCTCAGCTATTTATCAACTTCAGTGTAGAGATCTGATCTTAAGAGGTAATTCTGCCACTGTAGTTTCTTGGATTTTGAAAGCTCATCCACATGTTCCTGATGTTCCACTGCTTGCAGGATATAAAATATATGATTTGCAAGCTGTCCTTCAAAGCAGTGCATGTATACAGGGAAGCTAATTTGATCGGGGATTATTTTGGCTGGTATGGGTTCTGGAACTGACTTCGTCGCCAACTCAATCATTCCTTCAGATCTTGCTCGGTTGTTTACCTTGGATGCTGCTGGTTTTTGTTATCTTTGTTGTATTTAGTTTTCTACTCTTGCTCTTCATTATTGTTCTCTTACCCAAACAAAAAAAAAATATCCCTTAATGGTTGCTGTCTTATTTCTTCCTAAACAAGGGAGGCATTTGAGAGCAGTTAATCTGGACTCAAATGAGTGTATTGCACAACTAATCAAGAGGTGTCCATTTTCCATGACTCGTTGCTGTTTACTTTCCTCCACCAAAATCCTCAAAAAGCAAAGTTTGTTCCATGAGCAAGACTTTTTTTTTTTTTTTGGTACAACGGCTGCTCACATTGCTTTAGTATAAATGCAGCCTATAGAGTTGAGAGAGAAAAAAATGACGTAAAGGTGGAGGGGTGGCTACAAAGCATGTCCAAAAGTTACCTATTTTTATTCCAAAATTCAACTCCCTCTCACCAAATATGCCTTGGATGGATGAACCATCACTTTCATACAATGAAATAACTTTTTGAGGGCCATTTGATACTTGAAAAGAGTAGAAAAAAATATTTTTTTTTCGGTATAATGGTAACTTACTTCTTACAGGTATGACTACAATCAACAAAATTGGAAAATAAAAGACTACATAGAGGCTCCAGTATAGACACATGGTCCATCCAAATAAAATTTTCAGAATGATCATCAACAATAAAAGAGACAAATCAGTCAACAGTATAGTTTGCCTCTCTATAGATATACGTAGCCAAGTAGGAACCACACTTTCCAATAGTTCTTTTCTCCGCAGCTTGTTTTTTTATGGATATTATTAGCGCATGACATGAACATTAACTATGCCTCATCGTGAGCTCCGTATACATTTGGGGTGGTCCAAAGTTGAAGGCGAAAGCCGGGATTTTCAGCAACTCCTAAATCCAAATGTTACCTACAAATGAACGTGGACTTGCCGCGCTCAAAGTGATTCCAACGGTTCGCTCAAACTGGGCTCCCGCGCTATTTTTCGCCCCGGAGGAGACGCGGAAAGATCCCCGCCGTCTGCGTCTCCGAAAAAATGCCATCTCCCGCGCTTTCGTGTTTTCGATGCCATTTTCGCGAGTACGACGTCCTTTCCTTTAAAAACCCCAATCCTCACTCCGCGTGCGTGCGAGCGAGAGCGAGAGAGAGTATGGCGGATCTAGAGGGTTTCAGGAGATTGCTAAACCCTTTGGTACTTAATCTGCAGAAGATGGAGTTGGAGCTCACGTGTCCCATCTGGTATCTCTGATTTTCTCCCTCGATTTCATTTCGTTGATCAAAATCCGGTGTTGATTTTTGGATTTTCATGCTACTATACGTTGGTTTCTTTCTATTTTCTGTGATGAAATGATGATTTTTGACCGAAATTCTGATAAAAATTAGACCTTTGACTCGTTTCTTATGCCAGTGATACTGAATTCATAAATTTTTTTCTTTGATATATTCTGCTAATTTAAGGCAGTTCTTGTTTGAAGCCATGTTAGACAGTCTCTCTCTCCTTCTCTCTCTCTCTCTCTCTCTCTCTCTCTCTCTCTCTCTGCGCCTATGGCCTGTGATTTCTTTTAAATAATTATTCTGTTGTTTTAACTTGGTTCAATCCTTGCTAACCCCATAAAAGAGAGGAGATGAGAGTGCCAGTTTGTTTTTCGTGTACATGTATGTAAAGAATCATTCTTTTGCTTTATATTGGTGTACTCTTTTTATCCCTTCGATATATGCATACACTTTCTTATTCAACATGATATTATCATTTGAAAATAATAAAAAAGATGAGAAATTTACGATTTCTTTAGGAAATTTATGCATACTTGAGTTCATGTGCATTATGAGCGGTATGTTTATCAGAAGTTTTAACTGTACAATAGGACTTACGAAGGATTATATGGGTCTTTAAGCACCAAATAAAAAAAAAAGACAGGATTGCAACTTGCATGGAAGGTTAAATTAAATCATGGTACTATATCTCTCTTCAAAAAATGGTGGGATCTCTCATGCCATAACAAGAATGCGCAGAAATTGTGCAGTGAAAGAAAGAGAACTGACCTTTGGATAACTAGGAGAGGATTGCTGCTTAATGTGTGTTTAAGGGTTCAGAGTTCTTCTTGGTTGAGTTAAAAAAGCTGAATATTAATTAAAGGTAAAAACTGAATGAAAGAGAAGAAACCTCACTTTGCTGGAGAGAAAAATCTACTCGTGATGATTCTTTCTAAGTTTGATTATCAACAAGCCAACAAATAATAAGATTTAGAGGATATTGTTTTCCTCTATTAGCATAGATTTTCAGTGGAAAAATCAAGTTTTTTTAGATAAATTAGCATAAACTTGAGGACCCCTGGCATTTGAATTAGATAATTTGATAGAGTATATACTAACATATTTGTCATTTTCATTTTTTCAAGTTAAAAATGGTTGCACTTACTAACAATATTCATGGAACAATGAAGGCAGGAAGTAATGTTATTTTCTTAGTTTTATAGATTTTTGCACACAGCATGCTAATATTGCATCATTTTTTTTTCTCCTGTAATTACTTTTTTATGGAGACCTAGTCTCAGGTAGTGATGCATTAATTATAGAGTAACTATCATTTTTATAACTGTTGATCTATATATTTTCTTGTGGCAGTTTAAAGTTGCTTAACATGCCAAGGTTGTTGCCATGTAATCACATTTCGTGCAGGTTTTTTTTCCCCTCAACCTTTATTTTTTCTATGGTATTCCAGATAGTTACTTATTTTCTTGTTTATATGCAGTCCTTGTGTCACTACTTCAACTATGCATGGGCATGACTGTCCTATTTGTAAAGTACCTTTTCGTCATCAAGGTATTTTCTGGTTTGGGTAAAGTTTTTGTCCAGTTAGATCTCAATGCTTTTGTAAGCTCTTAAAATTTCTTGCAGATTTGAGGCCTGCTGTTCATGTTGAAATAATGGTGAACATATATAAAAGCATGAATTCAGCTATTGGTCCTATCCTTGTACAAAGAGGGGAACAAGTTGCTATCTCTGGTATTTCAAATATTTTCTTACATGCAAAACATTGTAACCATACGATCTAAAACTTTTTTTTTTCTAAATTCATTTTAATAGCTGTATAATTTGTAATATAATAAACAGACACAAAGATGCCTTCAGGTGGTAGTCCAGATTTTGGTGACAGAAATGATGAGGAGAAATCTGAAGAGGAACTGATACATAACAGGGCTGGAGAGGGTTCAAAATATATGCCATCACATGCACCATTTTTTGGGAATTTTAGAACTGGGAATCCAAGATGTGAAGGGGAGAAAAATGAGCCGGCAATGAATGTAAGCAAGAAAGATGTGAAAAACAATGGAGTGGAAGCATTTCTTAAAGAAGAGGAACCGTACAGTCCACAATCATCTGGTGACCAGAAAGATTCAGATTATGACAGCAATGACCTGGGAAATGAACCTGTAAGTTAGCACACGATTACCTATTTTCAAGAAAGGTTCAAAAACTATTTCCACTCACTTAAGCTCATCCTCATCTTGAATACACAAGTATTAACTTTGATTCATTTTGTCAACAAAAAAGGGATTATTGCATGGCACAATACAGATTCATACAAACTTTCTAGGTCATTCTTCTGTTTCTTTCTTTACCTTTTTCCCTCAAGGAAAAGGTGTTTTTGTCTGTCTTTTTCCTAATTTCTTTTTATTTATTTTTTTAAATTTAAGCTTGGCGCTTGTTGCTTATTTGTAGAATATTAACATAAAAGATTGCCTATACTCAGGATAATGTATATAAGATTATATATGTTGTGAAAGATATATCCATTGAAAAATTCTGTAGATAAGACTTGCTTCATATTCCAATCAAAGAATCAGGTTGGGTCTCCCTAACTCCTTTCTCAAACAAAAAAAGAAAAAGACTTGCTTTAAAGTTGGGAAAATGGGACCTGAAAGATACATGACTACAATCTTGATGTGCTTAGCAGTTATAAGCTGCCACAAGGAAATTATACTAATCAAAACACCTAAAAATTGTAACCATGATTTAAAAAAAAAATGTAACTCATAACGCATTACTTGTAATGCAGGCATACGCTTTCTAACTGTTTAAGTCAATAACATATTCTTGTGACTGCTGTAAGTTAGTATGCTGATATTGTTGCTGTTGCCATATAACCGTGCAACTTGCAGTTTTGATTTGTTTCCTCAGCTTATAATATCTATTTAGTGGTAATTTGTTTCCTTTTTTCTTTTTGATGATATAGTGGTAATTGGTTTTCATAACAATATCTAAATTTTTCTTGAGCATGTGTAGGCTAAGTCTGCGCCATTACATTGGTTATTCTTGGGTATTATTGTCCTGTTTGTAAAGACATATGCAGTAAGAGCAATGGTTGTCAATTAGTAATAAATGTCCAAAAATAGCTCTCCTACTTGTATTGATTATAGCTAAGTCTGCGCCATTACATTGGTTATTCTTGGGTATTATTGTCCTGTTTGTAAAGACATATGCAGTAAGAGCAATGGTTGTCAATTAGTAATAAATGTCCAAAAATAGCTCTCCTACTTGTATTGATTATAGCTTATGTTAGTTGACATGTTTACCCTCTCTCTCTCATGCACACACACACATGCACACATACACATGAATTTGAACCTTTCTTCTTTTTTTTGATTCAGAGAAATGGTAATGATTCATGCAAGAGAGGTTCAAAAGTTGGAACTATTCAAATGGGAGAAGACTATATTAGAGAATCAAAAAGGCAAAAATTGCATAATGCAGTTGATGGTGGAGATATTAGTGGTGATGTCCAGGCTAAGGATTTTTCAGTATTTAATTCTGAATCTGAACAGGAACATCAAAAATGCCCAAACATCAAGTCATTGCATACAACTGTTCATGAAGACACAAATGGGGTTTTTAGTTGTGCATTTTGCTATTCTTCTAGAACAACCGAGGTGAGATATGCTAGCTTTTCCTTTCTCCTTCTTCATTCATTAGAAAAGCCAGTTTTGTTCTCGACAATAATTTGCTGGCTTAATAATTGTGCTAAAGTTACATCTATTACACATTAAGTTGCTGAGATTCGTGCTTTGTTGGGTTTAAACAAAATTCTTAGATCATAGTGACGTTTCAGGCTTCTGGACCAATGTTACATTATATTGATGGAAAACCAGTATCAGATGATCAAGCATTGCAGCTCAATGTCTTACACGTGCATCAGAAATGCATTGAATGGTATTTATTACATTTTAGCAATTATTATCTAATTTCGTGAATTTTATTTATTGCATTTGAGCAGCTATTATCTAGTGGACATTTGGTTAATCATTCGTGAGTTATTTTCTTGTGAAAGATATACTTTATGCTACTTAGCAATTTAATATGAATTGAGATCTGGCTGAACAATTTCTCATGCAATTTTTGTTTTTTTAACACTCTCTTATGATTGTTTAAGCAAGTACAAGATTATTATCTTTCATGCTATTTTGTCTATATGTATTTTGTGTTTCTTTTATCTTTAAAAAAAATTAACGCTAGTAATTTGTTGACAAGTGGTTGTAATGTTGGAACAACTAGTCCTAGTCGTAGCTGTATTTTGCTGTATCTTCAAGATTTTCTGTTTGATGTCCATTGTCTGTGCACAGGGCACCACAAGTATTCTTTGTTGGTGAGACTGCTGTGAATTTAGAGGCTGAACTTTTACGTGCATCAAAAATCAAATGTAGCAGCTGTGGACTCAAGGGAGCAGCTCTTGGTTGCTATGTCAAGAGCTGCCGAAGAAGCTTTCATGTCCCATGTGCTGCTGATATCCAAGATTGTCGATGGGATGCTGTAAGCTTCTGCTTTTATCTTCTTCAAGCCTTGTTGTAGTAGAAGTTACCAACTTCTTTCCTACTGTATCTCTGGTATTTATACTGTCAGCGTTTGAAATATTTAAAAAGTGATGACATTTCTTCTATCAGGAAAATTTTCTTTTGCTGTGTCCTGTTCATTTTTCACACAAGCTGCCATGTGATAGATCAAAGCCTAGAAAGAGGACCAAGGCTAATCGTTCCTTGTATGACTTCTCTGCATATGTTTTAATGGATTATCTCTGTTTTGACCTCAATTGACATTGGTCATATTTTCTTTGTTTGACCTTGATCATTGCTTTTTTATGCTAGATGCTATTCCAGTTCCCCAGGTGATTTAACTTCACCTACAAAGCAACAGAGTGATAAGCTTTGGACAGCTTCACCTGGTGTGACTCAAGAATGGTTGCTATGCGGATCTTCACTCTCTAACTTGGAGAAGGTAGTCATTCTAGAAATTCTTGTCCATGTCATCCTTGCACAGGAACCATGCTAATCTTCTCTAGGTCGTTCAAATTTTGTCAAATGTTTTGGAAGTGACATCATTCTAGCAATTCTTACCTTTGGTTCTTGTCCCTTCGCTGATTTTTTATACTGGTTTGCTTTTAACTTAATTGTTCTCAATTCTCATGTCATTAACTTGAATTTGTGCAGGATATTCTAAATGACTTTGTGAGCCTAACTGGTGCCTCTGTAACCAATACGTGGAAGCCAAATGTAACACATGTGATTGCTGCCACTGATGAGCATGGGGCTTGCAGCAGAACACTAAAGTTGCTCATGGCTATATTGGGCGGAAAATGGGTTCTAAATGTAGAATGTAAGTATCACTTTGATAAAGCTAATCTTTTTTTTCTGGAAAAAAGTAGCAACATTTTTTTTTGAGAGAAAGAGAACGAGACCCAGCAGAAACATTTTTTGTTTTCTATTTCTTAATTAAAAAAAGGAAAGTGAAAGGGATGCCAAACAAAAAACTAAAACTAAAGCCTAACCAAAGTGACCTGTAAAGTAAGTGCTATGCTCTGTTTTACAGTTCAATATATGTTGCCCATTTGGCTAGGCATCGTGCTAATATTGCATATTATTTGGATCATAGATGTTAAGGAATCATACAACCGTCTCCAGTGAAAATAACTAAACTGAATTAAACTTGCTTTTCTTGAAAATTAGAAAAATCGTGGAGAAACGGTTGGAGAAAATGAAGAGGGATGCTAAATATAAGAGCAAAGGGAACACTGATAACCAGTTTTTTCACTTATTTCTCAAAGGTTTCTTAACTTTCTTGTGGTTCCTAGATCTTTCAATTTATTATTTCAAATTCATTTCAACATATGGTGATAATTTTAATCACTCATATCCAGCTGCGGAATTCACTTGATGGTCTCCATACTTTTCCCCAAGTGGCAAATACTATCTCGGTTCTAGCATGTTTCTTTGCTATTTGGAGGACAGGATTTATTTAGAAACAACTGAGAAAACATTTGCTATACTTATGGTTCAAGACAAGTTCAAACATTCACCAAGAAATCCTTGTATGCAAACCAGCAAACCATATGCTTCCAAGCATGAACTTCTGTGAAATTCTTGGTCCCCTCCAGTATATCCTACATGTTGATATCTGACTTTATATGTGGTCGGAGAATGCACAAGCATGTTTACGCTTGAAAGCCATGTTGGTATTATTGATCTTATAACTATGTGCTCTAACATTAATGAGCATTCAAAAGTGCTGGCCTACCAAGTTGGTAAAGTCCTCAGTAGTTGTACCAAGGAACCAAGTATTTGAATCTTGCCTTTACCATGATTTGGGGTTTAGTGGTATTTGGGTAAGGGCTACCCATCTATTGTGTAGCTCATTTACCTATGGGCCATTTCTATCATAAAAAAAATGAGTGTCCAAAGTTTTGTGAATTAGCTACGTTTTGTTTTTTTACCCTCTTTTCTAGTTCATTGCTATATATGATGCTCCCACTGTTGCTGACAGGGCTTAGAGCATGCATGAAGGCTGGGCACCCTGTTCCAGAGGAGCCTCATGAAATCAGCCATGACATTCATGGAGCCTTTGATGGACCCAGAAACGGAAGAATAAGAGCCATGCAAAAGGTTCCTCTCTTTCCCTTATAATACTGGCAACTTGCAAGAAGAGCTTCTATAGAAGATTCATCTGTATAGACTTTTTAACTGCTTGTCACTTGAGCTCGTCTTTGCATCTGTACATGGATTACTGACTGGTTAATTTTTGGGGCTATTCTCTTGAAGGCACCAAAACTGTTTACAGGATTAACCTTTTATTTTAGTGGTCACTTTATGCCTTACTACAAGGACCATCTTGAAGATTTGATTCTTGCTGCTGGTGGAACTGTATTGGAGAAGAGTGAAATCACTCCTACAACTTCTATTGTTTATAGTACAGAACCTCCGCAAGGAAGCAATTCAGATGATCAGCATGAGGTTATAAAGAAGAGAAAAGAAGAGGCCGTAGATTTAGCATCCAGAATTGGCTCTCCGGTCATCCCTCACACATGGCTTCTGGATTCTATTGCTTCCTGCAATGTACAACTAAACTTGTAGACTATTTTTCTCAACAAAAAATGCTGATGTTATCTGTACTGCTTTCTTGCTGGATGAATTATGTCACAATTCTTATCGATTCATGCCGGCCTTATACATATGAAACAAGTATCTGAAGTGGGTTTGTTCCGTTCATTAATTTGTTTCACAGAATCAACAAAAGCTGATTTCAAATAGAAATACGCCAAAATTCATCGCTTACAGAGGTGGCTCTAAACTGCCCACTTAATTTCACGTTTGATGCCATATTGAAATTACCTCATCCTTTCCCACTTTCTGCTTCTAATTCCAGACACCTGCTTTGAGTTGGCTTCTTATTGTTTTGATAAGCTCCCTGCTATCATTATGCTGTCATCAAAAACTGGTGGCTGGAGATTTCCCATCATCCATATAAGGCTTAAGCCATGAGATCTTATTATAGCTCGCCTTTACCGTTGATCGCCACTGCCTCCTTCCTTTCATGAGGTATGAAGTATCCCACTCCTATTTATTTTTTTCTCTGGTCTTTTCCCTTCTCCACTGAGTAGGTTTCGGTCGAATTCTACCGATAAATCGGTCGAAAATCCATTAAGAAAACCCCCTGTTCTGCTTTTTCTGTTTTTCTGGCTCTTCTTTCCCTTTTTCCAGTTGTCGACACGGCCACCTTTTGACACCATACTCTTGATCGAGTTCTCTAGACTTCTTACGTGCCCCCACAACAAAGTCGTGGCCGCTGGTGAATGGCCCAAAACAAATAAAAAAACTCACTCCCCTATCTTTCTAGTTCTTCTTCCCTTATTCTTGCCGGTCGGTCACCATTGCCGGCCGTCCACTGCGTCCGGCAGCCGACCATGCCCCCTGGCGTGATCCCCGGCAAACCCAGCCTCTCATTCCTCTTATAAGAAAGGCGAAGCTTCCCTCTCTCTCTCTCTCTCTTCTCCCACACTTTCTCTAGGCAGACCCATGAATCCCAGTTTAGAGTCTTGTCTCTTTTTCCTGGGAACCCAAGATGACCGTAGACGCCCTAAACCATCCTGATGCCTCGGCAATCTGCTGGACCGTTCACCCTGGTCCCGCATCGAGTCTCTTAAATCTACTGTTGATGATCCCTATCGAATAATCTTGGCCTTAATCGAGTCGCTGCTTCATAATTCATGGATCGAATTATTTAGCTCTGACCCATCCAGAGATGCCACCCTGCTCATTTTTTTGTTATTTTAATACTATTAAAATTATCGTATAGGAATTAATTTTGCTTTTAGTATTTTAAATAGATTTAGCAGATTTACCGGATAAATTTTTAAGGTTCAAATCAGAGAAAGTAAGTTACACTCCTTATTAATTGTCAAATTATCACATATTTGACATGCATATGGTTTATCAGTGATGATATAATTTTTCTTAAAATAAATGATCGGCAGATATATCATGAAAATTATGCTTTATTATGAAAAGCTGAATGCTTTTATTGAAAATAGGATATTTATGAAGCACAAATTTAATATTTTATCATATTATTTAGTATTTTTTCATCTACTTATGTGTATGTTTTAAGAAAAAAGATATAAATATTTCAAAAGCTCGTAGATAGCTATATATGAACCTTAGAATTGGAAAAGTTCAATATTTGGAAGTAGTTCCACACCAGATCCTGCTAGTAGGTATCAAGTTGGCATATGAAATATAATACTTCGTTGATTACGAATACAGATCTGATCAAAGTATAAAGTGATCTTAGCATGAATGCAATATTTTGAACTATGATATAGCTAAATGATAATATGATTTATAATTGTTTTGTATAGTATACTTGGAACTATGTTTATGAAATATTGATAACTTAGGCATGCATGATTGGCATTATGACTTACTTTATCATATGACAATATGAAATATTTTATTTTATAATAATTATTATTTTTTCTAAATGATGCGTAGATTCATATAAAAAATTATGCTTAATTGAGTTAAGTAGCGCAAGTTTTACTTATTGAGCGGTGTAGCTCATCGCTTTCTATTTTTTTTTTAAATGAATATAATCATTAAGAATGAAAAATAATCCTAGCTTGAAGTTCGTGCTTGTAAGTTTAGTAATTTTGTAGCAAAATTTTAACTTTTTAATTGACTATAAAATTACAGCCGATGACTTTCTAAATTTTAAGATTATGAATTTTGATATTTAAATTTAAATTTAGATGTTCTGAATTAGTTTTTATTTAATTATTTGATAGATGATGGATTTAAATTTTTTATTTTATTTGAGATTATGATTGCTGGCTTCATATTATTATGGACGATACCCTCGCTAGCATGGCTATATTATGTTCTGGATTTGAGGTGTAACAAGCTTAAGCTGATAATAATAACACGTTGCATTTATTTATGCTCACCCCACCCCTTGTCCCAAAATGAATCCATTGCCCATGCCTTGGGAGCCAACGGCTTGATGAGCTCAAGCTAACCGACGGTAACATGGTAAACATAATTGATATTTCATGTTATTTTTCTCCAATAAAGTCGTAATAAAGATATCAACTCTAAGGATCCCGGAGTTAGTTGAGCATAAGTTGGAAGGCCTACGTAACTTAAAGCCAAAAAAAAAAAAAATGCTGAGCGTGATTCTTCTGCTTGATGTGAGAAAGGAAGCACAAGAGCAGGTGTACGGTAAAGATAATCTGAAAGGTTATAACGAGGAGAACAAGTTTCGGTAGTATTTGGCTTTGTAGTGATTGATAAATCAATAACTTTGGCACCAGAATTAAAAGATAATTGCACAATGCATCATGGTCGCAGCAACAGAGGCAATAATGAGCTTGAATTCAAGTTCGTAAAGGTTTCCATCTGGAGCTCTTTAACTAGAGCATCCTAAGCTTAGAAGATTGCAAGAATCAATCCTGGGCATGGTGAGGCACCACCAAGCCTCTTGTCATGCTCAGAGTATCTTTAGCTTGGGAACTCGACTCGAGCTGCCTGTGTTGCAGAAAAAGAAGATATATGTCAAAGTACTGATAGGTAAAATCACTGAAAGAATTCTTCTCAATGAAAGATTCAAGTCCCCGTGGGATGGTGGGATGTCCAACCATTCCGAGTGTAAGGACAGGAACGGGACAAGGACAGGGCATCCATGATCACAGGAGTGTTGTTCCATGGAAAAAACAGAGGGCCCCATCCCACAGTATTTGAATCCTCGTTCTCAGGTATGGACACCAAAGATTTCCTATCATGATCAAAGGATGTTGATGGCTGGAATGACTTCAGGTGACCTCAGCTTTGGGACCACCTGTGATTAGTGTTTGTCCTCGATTGGGTTTATTTAGGAGGCCTTTTTTCAAGAGAAGATTCAGAGCAGCACAGCAGGTATTACACCACCATGAGTCCTCATGACATGATCGAAGATGAAGATATCATTGTGGAGTGTTTTTGAAACAAAGCAATGAATATGATAAAAAAGGAGAGGTTTGCTTCAGAGAGAGTATATCATTAGGAACTAGGAAGGGATATCCCACTCACCTCTAGTCTTTTTGCCAATTTAAAATTCAAACAGCCCTTGACACAAGCAACAATGACGTCCCGCTCAGCATATCTTTATATAGAATTCTCCATGGACTCTCGGAGGCCGTAAGGAGGATGGCATGCTTCAAAAGGGCATCACCAGCACTGGTGGAGATACTGAACAAATTGGACAGGTAAGCCTTCATACCCCTGAAAATCGAATTGCACAGGTAAGCCTTCATATTACAAATATTCACACTTGCAAAAGCAGGTTAGATGGTCTTGTTTCTATGATATAGCAAAAAAAGTGTACTCCATGCAATCAGTTTAAGTCGCATATCAAGGAGGTATATCAGAATTCCTTGGGGTTCATGAAATATTGAAAAAGATTGCAAACAATAAAAACACACAAACTACAGATATTTATGTCAGAAGCGAGACTAATATTCTCAAACACCAGCATATCGAAGTTCATGTTGTCAAAAATGAATTCAGCGAAGCACTAAGGGTTACTATAAAGCTGAGGAATACAAAGTTTCTCTAAAATGAAGCTTTTGGGTGTCTGGATTTCATGATCTGTGTTGATGAATATGACAATTTTAAGATTGTTTTTATTTTTTTGAGAGAGAGCTGGGCTTTGCCTAACCTAGTTGCATGAAGACAATGAATGAGGATACAAGATACCAGGACCGAACAGAGAAAAATAGCTAGCAGAAGAGTATCAGATTATATTAATTGGATGAAAAATCCAGATTAATCCTCAAGATCTTCAAGCTAGGTAAGGATCTCCATAAGACACTAATCCAAATTTAGTCAGGATTAACCCTTCCCATCTTCTCTAAAAAAATTACATTGGCTGCATGGATTTGAGATATATCCAATATCTTTCTCAGTTCGATAACTTTGGATCTTCAAACATAGGTCCCTGTAATTTTCTAAGCCTTGAGATAATGTTTCGAGACATACTTCACTTGACTTGTGGCTGGGAACCCCTTGAGCGCCTACTAGGAGCATCTAGCATCTCTTGTACCCCGCTTAATAGGCTCTTTGTTTCTTTCTTCCCATGATGGGATCCAAGATCCTCTTTCTATTCTTCTTTCTTTCATTTGGCTCATCATCTTGTAGGCTTAATTTAAGAGATGTCCCATCATTATTGATTTGCCAATTCTTAAATATTTCATTGGGCTAATATGTTGTGTACCTAGCTTCTTAAAATTCTCAAGAGACCAGTACAACAGGATCGCTAATAAACTAGCACCAACTTTAGCTTTGTGTCAACTAGTGTCTGGGCAACTATCTCCACTCCATGAAAGTAGGATGCTGATAAGTGCACTCTCACTTTTGTAAGGAGCAATTTCTTTCTGAAAGAGAACCAAAACTTGTGCTTTCCAATCAAAAAAAGGCCCTACTTTAAATCGCTATGTAAATCTACGAGCTATGCCATGCAATCAGTTCCAACTCTACAAGATTATTTATTTTAAGAGCTGTTACGCTTCCTCATTCTGTATTTAAGTAAATTCATTTCATTCAAACACTCTTTTTTTTTTTTAAAAAAAAAAATGCAAGCATATACATACTGAACTTCAGCTTGCATCTCATATTGAAGTCCTCTAACTGTGTATTGCTGATAGTGCGGAAAAACCAACAGATACAGATCACAACTTATATGAATTTGGGTCAGTGCGGTATCATGTTCAGGTACTTTCAGGCATTCTCTGTATCTTTTTAATTTTTTATAGAAGCAAAATTCTTTTGCGTAGTTTTGTACAATATCCAATATCATAACTGTTACCAATAGTATTCAGGATATGTTGACTCACAGAATTTTGATGTTTCAAATCATACACTTTTACAAATATTCCTACTACTTTTGCATGGATTCAAACAATTTCTATAATCAAACAGGAGTAACTGACTAATTTGAAATTAGAAACCATCATAAAATGAATTGTTGTTAGAAGAAAACAATAGCTATTCTCAAGGAGAGAAAACATTCATGATTATTACTCACATTCTGGCCATGAAAATAACAGTAGCTCTGCACAGGCTTCAGCATCTGATCCAGAAATTATATACTTGTCCATATCTACACCACCATTGTCTCCAGAAGTTTTGCTTCGAAATGGTCTTCCTGACTGCACCCTACAGGATATTAGAAGAGGGTACTGTGATATTGCAGATATTGTTGAACCTCCAAAAGAAGGATTTGTACTTACTCTCAGACTCAACTTTGCAAAACTTCCACAGAGCAGAGGTATGAAATCTTAATTTTCTACGTTCATATTAGCCAGAAGATATCTTCATAGTGGGACATGATCTTTGCCTGTGAATGATTTTTAATAATGTTATCATCATGTGCTGTTGCAATCCATATCAGCATTGCAAATGCCTTCTCTGAAAAAAAAAAAAACATACTCAAATGTGGTTATCTTTTCAAAGGTTGCACGCTGAGCCCTACTAGGTACCATGTTGGAAGAGAATTGTATTAACCTATTCTTAACACTTGGAAGCAACTTTTGTTGATCCGATATTTGTATCTAATTACTGAATCAACTTGCAAGATCAATGAGAGCCACAGGGGTTTACTTCTATAGCACGAAGTTACTAGATCCACAAAATAGCAAAAGGCCCCAAAATTGGCAAACATGAATTTTGAAAGAGGAAAAAGGGGGGTGGAATTAGGTATATACCCTTCACAATCAACTTTTTCTGAAGTTTTGGAGCTGGAAGCAGTGACCTCCACAATCAAATTTGTTGTGGCACTTAAATTGGGCCGCTTTATAGCAGTTAACCACAAATTTTATGTCTCTCCCTACTTGATGAAGTGATATTTCTACATCTCATAATTAGTTTCTTTTAGCATAAAAGACTAGTGTTAAGTCTTGCTTTGAATAGGAGGCCTGGTATGAGTAGAAATGCACCGTGCCTGACTAGCACCTGTCAATAGTAAATTCAATGTTTCATTTGTGTTCAGTAAAGACAGAAGAAAATTAAAATTTCAGATTTCTCACAATTGGTCTAGAAAGAACTTAACCATGTTAAGAATGATTTAAGGAAAAGGCAATTGTAGCCAATAAAAATCTAACGGAATCTCTTTAATTTAGAGACTTGTGCTAGTTCTTTTTTTCTAAACTTGACAAGAGGAAGGTAGTATAAGTGAAATGGCCTTAACCCTAGTTTAACCTTGAGGATTAGATTTGTTTCCACACTTACAGTCAGCTTGACCTAGCTTACTCTGAACCTCGGATTAGATGAGCATAACCTGTTTGTGTAAAATTTCCAAGGCTAGGCCCCATAGTGTAAACCATCTTATTTCTGCTTAATTCCATGATTTGGAATCAACTGCATGATAAGAATTAGTTTGAAAACTGGACAGAAAGCAGGTTATGGTCACTGAAAGGTTTAACTGGTGAATGCTCTCAGGAATTTCCTAGATGCATCCTATGCTTACTTGTGGAAGAGGCTTATACTACCCCGACAATTTAATTGCTGATTGCTATCACCCTAGGGTAATGTCATCAAAAGGATTTAATTTTATGTATGTGTATGAACAAAGAATGTAAAGTCTTCTGTTTTCTTCTGAATACGTGATGAGGATGCACATATACTGAACAGCTAGTTAAACCTGCAAACCGGACCTCTGGCTGGTCCTGTTTTTATAAAAGACTGGAAATGCGGCTCAACCACTTGAGAACCGCTTATACAGCCGAGTGAAAGTGGGCGGAATGGTCTATTCACAAATATTCTAAAACTTGTTGAAATTGTGGTTAAGAAGGGATTCACAATGCTTGACCAAGGGTTGACTCCTAGGTCTCTCAACCAATTGATCAAGGGATTTGTAACCATATAATATGACCCTAATTTGTCTTGTGATAACTTCTGAAGCAAAAACGTTATGTCTATGTTATTTAAAATGAGGAAAGGCAAAGCCTATAAAGCAAGATGATGAAGCCTTGTTCAGAATGTTTCCAAGAAGAAGTGATGTGGTGAACGGTAGAATTTCAGAAGGCAATGGCTATTATGGAGTCAAAATGACTGGGTACAATGGAGGAGTCTGAGTTCAGCACATAGGATAATATAAATTATTTGTAGCATATGATAGTTCAATTGTATGATGATGGATGATGGCAGGAAATAAAAAGAACAGGCTGTGAATTGGAAAAAGAAAGCATGAGTAAGCACTATTGATGAATCTATCAGAAAGAGTGCAGGAGATATTGCAATTCTGAGAAAAACAAAATGAATATGACTACTTTAGAACAAGAATAATGTAAGAAATGTTTATTACTGTCTAGAACAAAGAACAAAATGATCAAAAGTTTTTCCTGCAAACACGTGACCCCAACAATCAATGTGAAAGAAACTTAGCAGAAACTCGGTTACTTTTCTGTGGGATTTGTGGTCTACTCATTACCCCTTACAATCTACTCATCATTACCCCTTACAATCTACCCACAATCTTAGACACCACTAAAGTCTATCCAAGAAATAATTTGTATGGACTTTGAAAAGTAGCTTAACCTAGGATGGTTTTTTTGTACATTTGTTTTAAAGTGACATGCAAATATATTTGATACTATTGGTTATTCCATTTCTAATGAAACACTAATCTTTTATACTGTTTCAGAAGATCGTATCAAAGCCATCAGCAAGATTTCGTCACTACATGCAGTAATACTGAGCTCCCAACTGAAAGATATGTTATGGAATCTTGGTTCACAAGATATGGCTTATGGAATGTGCAAGCCTATCAAACTTGTCTATCACCCAAGAGAGCCTTTCTTTGTTATTAGAATGGTATTTCATGTGCGGTGCTTTATATCTCTCAAAATATATAATTTCATTGATAAGAACCAGGAAAAAAGGGCAGCAAATAATTACTAAATCAACAAGAATGCAAATCTCTTTATTTTTTTTTCTAATTATTACATAAAGGCTAAATAATTCATCATTAATATCATCCATGTTAAGTCATAATTATATATCTTTATCTCAGGCACCTCATACTATTAAATCAAATTTTATAGCTTTTTCAGAGTTGAAATATAAGGGAATATTAGGTTAAAATGTTTTCATGCCATTATACTACTCCAGAAATAATTTTTTCTTCCCTTCACAGTTGTCCTCTATTTAGAACCTGGTCCATGTTTTAATTTGTTTCCATATAGCTATCGTACAAAAGAAAAGCTTGTTATTCCCCCTATCTGGATTTGGTATCAAGTAATCAACTAGACCAATTGCTATTTCCTTAGTATTGATCCACCACTTTTCCTCCACATACTTTCAGATCATCGATCTATCTGGTATGATGATAAAGATACTAATATAAGAAACAATGGACTAATTTTGTTTATTTGAAACTTAGTGGATCTCATTTCGTCTCCCAAGTTCTAACCTGAAATTATGCTTAAGGAATGACAAGTCATCGGTACACCATCCTTTCTTGAGTTAAAAGTACCAAATAATGAAAAGGTAGTTAAACATCATTGCAAAACTAATGACCTTTTGCATAGTGTCAGCTAAAAACGTGGCATGAGAGTCAACTGTTCAGGTGTTACAAATTGTCTAAGAAATCAATCTCCAAAACAAGACAGACACCTGATTTTTGAGATGCCCAGAAGTGTCATGATAATGTCATGGCAGTCATGTGTGCCCAAGTTTCTGAAAGTGTCAATACTTTAGAAATTATAAGAGCTAAAGTGTCCCCTAATACTGTATTTCTAGTACACACTATCCTACCATATTAAAAATCCATACTATCTTTATTATCCAATATCAGATTTGACCCTTTATGAATCTTGTCATGCTAGTCGAGCATGAAGACAGTAAAGTACATCACAAACAAGCTTAAGATGATTCTTATATAATTCCAGAAGTCACTTAGTATCTATGTTATACACATGACAATTTTCATTAGTAGAAGTCTTTATATCTATCCTGTAGTATTTTACTAATGCTAGAGATACTGACAAGAAGTGGCACTATGTGATACAGCCAGAAAAGCTAAAAGCAATATTTCCCATGCGATTCAAGGATAATTCAGATGTGATTCTTGCAACATCATTGTTTCAGGTAAGTTGCTGCATGATACACCTAAACTAATTAATGCTAACATATGCTATTTTTTCTCAAAGTAGAGGAACTGGATCACAGGAACTCATGGATATGGGCCATTCAGCAGCTTTTACCAAAGCACCACGTTGCACCTGGTCACCAATCCCTCCTCCAGAGTTGAGAGGGGAGCCTTTCGAATATTTGACTACTAATGGAGGATTTGTGTCTTTTGGTAAGTATACAGCTTGCAACCTGCAGCTTTCTGTGTGGCAGTCCTCAAGATAAAAGCCTCAAGGCAACAATTTTACGTGAAAAACGAAAAAGGTTACCATAAATATTAAGCAAAGAAGGATTTGTAAAGCCCGCGCCAAGTTGTTTTAGTGATGGAAAGCACATGCAGCATGCAGTTCTCTCAGCAAACTAAACCACACAAAAGTTTCAACAAACAATTAATGGATGCATTAGGTTTGAAAGAAACAGGCACACGCGTTGATGCAATGACTGCTGATCCACCAACTTATCCTTAGGCATTATCCCAGAAAGATTAACGTGTAGAGTTTTTCTGATGGTCTAAAAATATTTTCCTTTTGGCTTCTATCCAGACATTTTATCACATCACGTTAAAGGTGCAAAAGTAGACAGAACTGTCTGGATTCTATTGAACTTCTATGCCCATGTGAAATATTATGTAAAGGTATGTGTTCAAAGAGGATACTTGCTAACATATATTATATCCCAGACCAATAACTAAACTCACTTGTCTTGTCTGCAGTGTACCAGAGGTTTTATCCAGATAAAAATGAGGCAGCGCTTGGAGAGCCTAGTAGAGGTTAGGATTTTTCTCTTAGTATGAGGAATGCTTCTTTTTAACAACAGCTTCATATCATAAGCAAGGTATGCTGAATCAGGCCGAAACCGGCGGGGAACTGGATCGGTTCGGCCCTAAATTTTGAAATCCTTCCTGGATCGCTCCGAATCGCCCCGAACCGGAAAGTTCGGAGCGAAACCGGTGCGAACCGCTCGGTTCCCACTGGTTTGAACCGGTTTGGGTCTCCCCATCTCTTTAAAAGGCTAGAATCAGGGTCTATTGAACCGAGGTGAACCGCCCGGTTCATTTCATACCAAACTGGTAGCCGACCGACACGGGTTCTATATCGGTTTGACAGACCTTGATCATGAGTCTTACTAACATACATCTATGCTCAAAAAAACATGGATATGTTGATGGAGCTTTGTACTTTTCTGTGTATATGTCGACAATACATTTTTATTCTTCTTACTTTGTGCTTCTGAGCATTCATTCGCATACTTTTTGAGACATAGATAGTGAAATGGAATCATTTCTAGCACAAAAGATGAGCATGGAAAACAGAGAAGGTATCTGCATGCAGTGAATAAAAAAGTTGCAGAAATATTTAACCATAAATTCATGTTCATCTTTGATAATCCAGCATAACTGCATGATTCCCTGCCTAAACCACATGGTATAACTGTTACAGAAAATTCACCGCTGAATCGTGGTCCTTATGTATTGTTGATCATTACAGGTGATGCAAAATGCAAGGATAAGAGGAGGCGGAGATGATAAGAAACTCCAATGTGAGTAATCCGAGACAAGAACATTTGTTTTATTATAGTTTATCTAACATACCTAATGGTGATGCCTTGCTTCCATTGGGTGACTTGGGTCTCGATCTAAAGTAGAACATTAGAGATATTAAGCTCACCAAGGTATTCCAATTTATTCCAACAGGGACATATAGACCTGTCCCTAAGCAGAAAATTTAGAATCTACAGTTACATAATAGAAAAGATTTTACAACCAATAATATAGTTAAAATTCCTTTATTGCCACTTTATTAAAAGGATATATAGCTAAAAGCAAGTAGAAACATTTATACTTATACATTTATGCATTCAAAAGCCACAGATGCAAGCAAGACCAAAGGACCACTTCTCTTAGATCATATCTTTCTATCCTGTTTAATTGAGCCAAACTGACTTATGCAATCAAATCCACCATATCCCCCACCCCAACACCACTGCTATAGGAGAAAAGAGTTTCAAGAAGTCAAATAAAAGAGCCAAATAAATTGATAAAAGAAATACTTTGGTGTTCGAAAAAATGCATCCCTTTTTATGTGAGACATTGGCCAATATTGTCTGCCTACTGTGAAACCAAATGAAAAGTCTTGGCCTTTTGTCTCCATTTCTTCTTCCTCATCTTGTTTCTAACCCTATATGCCTGTCATTACCGTGTTCTTCTATACTATTGCTTTTCAAATAAAATGTATTGTACTCTCCTTAGTCTATAACAAAAATTCATGAAAGACATGTTGAGACTAAGTAAACCAAGAAGTCATAAATATCAGAGTCAGTTATTTATCCATTGTCTAGCCTTTCAACATTGTCTAGTCTAGAGTGTACTAACTCAATTACCTTAAAGAAATATCGACACATCCTGTTTTCATTATAAATTCATTAACATGAATGACAATATAAACTTGGGGAGTAAAATTGAAGAGTGTACAATAACAGCTTAGCCAACAACCCATTTCCATATAGAAATTGAAGTAAACTTGCCTGTCTAAATGAGGCTAGAACAATCTAAATTAGATGTATACTTTGTATTAAGTTACAGTTTTGTCATAAGCAGTAACTTTTCATATAATTAGTTGATAATGCTATTAAAACTAGATTCAGGATACTTCAGTTTGTCCTTTTGATGATCTAAATTCAACTCAGAGGAACTAATATGTTTGTAGGTTGTCACCAAATCTATGACTCCAAGTCCCATTAAAATAAATGAATCCTAAAAAAAATCAGAATTCCAAATTCTATATCTTGACTGACAGATTCTTGATATGACTGATTATTGGGGCCTTCACAAGTTTGTGAAGACACCTCTACATCAATGACATAGGCTGCACTACATTAAAATAAAAATGCTATAGCCTCCAATTCTGAACCCTTATCTGTTGTCAAAAAAGTCAAAATTAAGAAAGAAGGGCATAAAGAAAAGATTAAAGTTAACTAGAATCAAACATGTAGAAGTTTTGCGGCACTGATAGGCCTAATACAGATTAAAGAAAAGAAAGTTGGAAAGCCCTAATTAACAATCTGCTACTTATTGGCCAAAAAGATGGGTAAATGAAATTGGCTCCTTCTTCCTCACGGAAACTTCTCCTTTTCTCTCATTCTTCATACTGTCTACGTGTATCAGACCCAGGCTGCAAACGTGTGAAGAAATGGATGAGCTTCTCGAAGTCGAAGATCCTAAAAAGGAGATGCAGCGCAATTGCTAATCAAATCAAGAGGATGCGCGCTCGGATCAGAATAAAGGGATTGGACCGGTTCCGAAGGAAATGGTTCAGGGTTCCTAAATTCCCTTCCTTGAAAAAATACACCAAATTGGAATGACCATACTCGTCGTTTATTGAAGAGAAAGAAACAAATTCATATGTCAAATGTCATAATTTTTATCCGACATTGAACCCTTGTAGCTGGATCAAGAAACCAAAATATAAAGATTTCTCAGCTTTGCCGTCGATCAAACAATCCAATTGCTGTGCATTAAAAAAAGAAGAAGAAACACGAGAAAGAAAAAGGAAAGGAAGGAAGAAAGAACCAAAGGAAGACCTCATTTCGTCTTTTCAGGATAAGAGCGGAGGCGCCGGTGCTCTCCCGACGTCGTCGCGATCGGCTACCATGGCCCCCACGACTGCCTCCGGGTGGTGGAGGCGGCGGTTCCGCCGTTGAGCGGCGCGGAGAGGGCGAGGGCGGTGGTGCCGGACTTGATCTGAGGAAAGGGGGCCAGCCTAAACAGGCTTATCAGTTACGCCGTTTTCACCGTCATAACGGCCCTACCCTAAAACCGTTCTTGATTGTTTTCATTAAGTTGCAAAGCATAGGTCCAGGTTTTAATCTGAGTCGAATAATGACAACAATAACCGTCATTATTAACCAAAGCTTATATATATATATATATATATATATACACTTAATAACAAAAGTAACGGCGAACGATGCTCGTTAGCCGGACTCCTGGCTATATTTGCGATAACGCCGGGGAAGAAGTGGCCTCCCGCCCGCCCGCCTCCCCCTTCTTGGTCCCCCACACCTTCTCCTCCTCGTAATCTTCTCCCATGTTTTGTTATTTTTTTTATAAAAAATCCCCAGGCTGTTTCTTGTTAATTGTTTCCTCGATTGGGATATTTTTTCCCGCATTCGATCCATTCGCCGCCCAAATTTCTCTTCTTCTTCTGCAGATTTTTCTGCAATTAAGCGATCCATTTCCAGGATTCCTACCTGGGAAAAGGGGGAAAACCCGATTTTTTTTCCCCTTTTAATCGTTTTATGGGTCTGAGTGTCGAAGTTATTGAGGAAATTTAGCAGTCGGCTTTCACGGCTTGTGGCGGAGAAGAAAGGATCTGCTGCGCCGTGGGAGCTATAAAGCCTGCTAAATGGGGAAGTCCTCTGCTGCTGAGGGGCCTGTGGATGGAGTAAATAGGAGGGAAGAGGAGGAAGACAAGAGGAGATCCCTTTTGCCGCCGGCTGCCAAGGGAGGAATCGCCGGAAAGAAGAAAATTTCTGCGAGGAGGAAAGTCCAGTGGAATGATTGCAACGGGAATAAGCTTGTCGAAATCTTGGAATTCCATCCCAGGTTAGTCCTCATCCCGACCATCAATGTAATTGTTGGATTTTTTCTTTTCCTTCCCCCTTTTTCATTTGGTTATGCAATATTTTGTTTCGTGATATGTATGAAAACTTACCCAATTATATCTTCGGAGATTGCTTTTCTAATTGCACGAATAATTATCAGCTGCTAGGTAAGGGATCCATTGAAAAATTGTTTGTTTTTTTTTTTAAATTGTACGAATAGCTCAGACTAAGGACAAAAAATCATAGAAGTTTCATGAGAAATTTGTAGATGATCCATAATTGTTTACAGCAATCTGCTAGTTTATCTCACTCGTAATTATCAAAGTGCCACTATAAGAAGCATGGTAAGTTCCAACCAATGTCAGATCATGGTAAGAGAAATACATAAAGCATAGTGTATTAATGGAAAGTTGCCTGAAAATTTAGAGTTTGAGTTTGAGCTTTTGAGATGCTTGGTCATGATGCCTAAAAATCTTGAAACAATGCGAAACACCAATGTGTCTGACCATGATTTTATATCTTTCACAAAAATGTTGGAAGTATCCATAACTGTAACCTAACCATCCACCCTTTTCTTGATGTGTGGGGTCGGCTTTATGGATCCTCATTCGCCAAGTATAGCAATTTGGATCTAGACACCGAGTTGAATTGAATTAAATAGAAAATTAGAAACCTAAAATTGTGCTTTTTATTATTTTTAATAATTCAACAATGGGATTGAGTAACTCTAGCCTGCAAGAATTTATTTAACAAGGTGAAAAAATTCATATTTTCTAAATTTTGGCCTGTAATGTGGGAAGTCATGATATAGGTTGGTTTTGCAACAGCAAACTAGATGCTGGTGACATTGAAATCGTTTCAAGATCGCTAATTTCAGGTTTAACAGGGATTAAATGAGGCCACTATATTCAGGGTCGCTCTTGGGAAAGATCTTAAAATCAAGAAGGGAAATGAGATAATGGAAGATTCAATAAGCTTTTCTCAAAAAATGAAAAACAATGCAGAGAATGAATTGAAATCTATTCCTGAAAACCTTTTTATAATTGAGAGAATAAATAGGATTGAAGCTTAAATTTGATGAATACACTGTTTTGGTCTTAGATATGATCGAAAATTCAGGTATCTAGATAAGGATGCAATGATTTGTCAGGTTTGCAAATGCCCATTTATGTAATAGTGTATTAGGTAATGCCCTGGCTATCACATCCCTCTCCTTGGAGGATGTCCCGGATTCAAGTCTTGGGTGGTGCAGCTCCAAGTATTTGGACCTCGATAATTTATCTTGGTAGATCTTCCCTCGCAATTTCTCAAAAAATATGCATTGGATCTTGACCTGCCAAGGATTGAAAGGAAGTTTACCTTTTTAATGTTCTTACCTTATTTCATAGAATTAATGGGCATCCGTTCTTGATATTCTTCTCATCCATCATATATCTTTGTTGGTATTTACAGTGATTCGAGTGACTCAGAGGATGAGTATTTGGATTTTTGCATATGTACGGTAATGTAAATCTCTTGCACAAAGTTGCAGTTTCGGCCATGGCTTCAGAAATGGCAGAAAAAAATAACAGGCTGCCGCGTTCGAAGTTGCTGTTGCCTCTTGGGGGCTGATTTTCTGACATGAACCACCACTACTATCACTTTTGTTGAGATGACATTTTTTTCATTCACATTAATAGGATAAAAAGCTTTTTAAGGTGGTTTGATCGGACTAATAGGTGTTACAGGCAGCATTTGGGAACAACCATATATTCGTGCTGGTTTTCAGACTGATCACATAGGGGGAAAATTTTTTATTTACTCTCTGTAAGATTATAAATTACTCAAAATTTGCTGCAACCCTTTTTTTCAAATCTTATTCCAACTATATGACAATAACATGTTGCATCTTTCATGGCAGCACATGTTCTTTCTGTGGTTCATATAATTCTGATTTATTCTATTTGTTCTTTATGCCTATGTCCTTTGTAAACTAAATGATGTTTCAATGATTTTGTGTAATCTAACAGTGAATGAAATTCGTTGGATTACCGAACCTGTTCAATCCTAGCCAAATTTTCATTCTGAGCCAACATGTGATTGCTATTATTCGACAAATATCAGGATGTGCTTCTTGTAGGGCAGGGCAAAGAGAAAATGTCAGATGAAGGGTTTGCCTCATTAACTTTTATGATGATTCCAGGGGAAATTTTAGTCATGTTTTGAACTCCTTCATTGCTAAGGAATTGTGAAGGTTTGGATATCGCTCTAATTATATTTGAACTATTCTTGGAAGAGGATTAAGTGCATGCTTTAATGGTTCCTACCTGTCGATGTTCCTGATACATAGGACTTGGAAATTCAAACATCTAGAAAAAGGACTGCCGTGTTTTTTTTTTTAATGTTTACTGAAACGAATGTATCCTATAGTATGAATATGGATACAGTCAAAATAAATTAAAAAATAACAAATTCTGGAGTGCAGAGTAGATGTCGTGTTTTTTTTTATTCATGAGAGTACTGAAAGAAAAAGGAGTTATCAAGGAACATTTTGTTTATTTTTTAATAAAAATAGAGACATATATGGATCTAGGTTTCAGCACAAAACTCTCGGTCCCATACTCCCATCTCCACAACTAGGCCCTGTAATGATTCATGGTTGCACACCTAAGCTGGCCACATTTGTGGGTCCCAGATATGTACGCATGATATCACGAGTGTTTGCTGCCTGAATCCGCCACAAGGAGAGAACACCTAATAATATTCGTAGCATGTTAAATTACTTCAAATGTTGTCAACTCGCCATGAGCCATGTTTCCTAGCTCGCTGGAATCTGGTTAAATTTTCAACATATTTAAATTCTTAGCACAGTTAAGATTCAAAACTCGCCATGAGCCATGTTTCAGCATAATTTCAGCTGCACGTATGTGCAGATCCATCGCTGCTTCCATTACAAAGAGAGTTTTGAAGTTATAATTTATTACAATTGGGTTAAATTACATTCCACATAACTTATATATAAAAAGCTAAGAGTTATTTCTGTTTTGACATCATCATACATTACCCGAATCCAGCTTAATTTGACATGACCTAAACTTGAAATCAAGATATGAGTTTGGATAGGATAAAGGTATACATGCAAACATATATTGCCATGGAAGACTTAGATCCACTAACTCTCAAAGGCGACAATTTATGATTCGACCCACCAACACGGCCCGCAAATGACCCGTTTTAGGTAGATTCAGGTTTGATATAAATAGAATTGGATCATAAATGGGTCAATATGTCTAGATTTGTCTCTTAAATAAATCGGGTTCAGGTTAAGACTTTTGGCATGTTTAATAATTGGATCAAATTATTTAATCCATTTAAGATCTGTCTAATCCATTTAAACCTTGCTTAATCTATTTTTGTTCTATTTAATCTAACCCGTTTAACATGTTTAATCTGTTTATATCTATGTAATCGGTAAAAATCTACTTAACTTGTTTAACCCATTTAATTTGACTTGACATGTTTAATAAATGAGTTATGTAGAACGAGTCATGTTACTTGTTTAATAAACATACTAGGCTCGGATCTGAATCTTTGACCTGCTTGATAAATAGGCCGGATTCGCGTTTGCAAAATTTCGACCCGACCTTTATCCGATCCAACCAGAGTGCCACCCCTACTAACCATGTTTCTGCTGGCCACCCAAAATCATCCCATTTTGCTCTCTGCAAAATCAAAGACAGGTGCCGCGAGGCATATGACTACACATGAAAATAGAAGATGACTTTAAAATGTTATACACCAATGGCGTATATAAAATTTATTATACATCTAGATTGCCTTACCTCAAAATAAATATTGACTCCTAGATCCCAAACAGATCTTGAGAAGTAGCTTAGATCATGTGGTCCCTTATCTAACCTGAAAATGTCGAGTTAGGTATTGACCATGTACAGTTAGTTGGTCCGATTTATTCAGGTTCTAACATGTGTTCCCGACCGGGATGATCAAATCCTTCTCAGCGGGGGGTTTTTATATTTGGGCCAAGCTTTCTTTCTGGGTGCGAGCAACCAACCGCTGCGGAGACCGGACGGCGTGGTGATCGCCATTTTGCTCCAAATGGGCCACAGTTGGAACGGTGGATTGATTTATTTTATTTTGTTTTATTTTATATTGATTGGGTTTGTTTGTATATTGTCATTTTAGGATCTTTATGAAATTATTTTTTTAGAAATCTTTTATTATTTTAGGATGGGTTCATATACTTGTTTAGGGTTATTGAATGACTGAATGAAAATAGCCTTTTTTTTCTCTAGAATTCTGGTGTGAAGCCACCGCTAGAGTCAGATGAGAAGTCTGATTTTTTTTCTTCCTCCTCTTTTCTTATTCTTTCTCCTTCCTTTTTCTCTCTGTAGTTGTTCTGCACCAATCTCCCTGCACATTCCCTACCGAGCTTCCATGAGCAGCAGCACTTTGATACACCCACTCACCCCCTCACCCCCTCACCAACGTGTTGATGTTGGGGGCTTACATGAGTCGACAAAGTCTCTCGTGTCATCACGTGAAAGTGACTTTGTTGGTTTCTCTACTGATAGAGAGAACATTTTTGGTTGTACTACTGTGTTTATACTTGTGGCTACGGTAGCTTTTACGCTTTGTCTGGTACGAAATATGGATTGGAGGAAGGTTGAACGATGGAGAGGATGGATGGATCTTCCGTCCCTCCTTCTGTGTGTCTGATGAACATGAAAAGATGGATAGGAATAATATCTTTATTTGGAGTAGAAGGAAACGAAAGGGATGGTGAAAGAACCGTAGTACAATCATGTATAACAACTAGCCGATTTCCTTTTTCCCAATCCGAGAAGCTTGCAAGCAGGCAGTTTCTTTTCTTTTCTTCTTTCTTTTTTTTTTTCTTTTTTTTTTGTGTAATAGCATCTCGCTACATACGACCATGAATATGTCCGAAATAATCACCATACAAAATACACTCTAGTGCCGATGGCACATGCTCCAATGCCCCCCATGTGACAATTCCAGAATGATGCACGAAAGAAGCGATCCAGTCTGCCGCACTGTTCGCCTCTTGAAATATATGTGTGACATAAAAGAGTCGGACTTCTTCAGAAGATGGCAAATATCTCTGACTAGAGGGTGAAGGTCTGTCCTGGTACGCCCGCTCCAGATCCAATCGATCACTATAACTGAATCGCCCTCAAGAAAGATCCATTGCGCACCCAAGTGCACTCTGGCATGAACGAGGCCCTCCCATGCCGCACACAGCTTCGCAACAATCATGCTATTAACTATAATCTCTATCAAGCTGTTGTTACTCAGCTTAACATGGACATATGCCCAATACCTGATGCTGGTTTATCATTTTCTTGGCAGCTTGCATTGTGGCAACCTTCGGCTGTATTGTATATGCTGATTTCATGAACAATTTGGGGCACTGCATTGTGGAAAATTACGCACCAAGGGTTTTACTAGGAAGAATTATGTTGTATGAATATGATACACCCACACTAGTTCGTGTGATATAAAACATGAACATTTTAATTTTTTAATCATTCAGATTCATCGAGATTATTTTGAAGGTTTTGTCCAACGTTATCCGAACCTACGCCCTTATCTCTTAACAACAACGTCATTAGATTTTTATCCCCAAATTATATGAAGCCCAAATTTTAGATAACAAAATATTTGACCATGCCAAATGCCGGAGCTGCTAGCCCACGACGAGAGTATCAAACCCTAATCTTCTACTATGAGCTTGAGAGAGAGAGAGTACCTTGGGAAGGATCAAGAGATGGATGGAGAGCAAGGCGGGGTCCGACAGTAGAGCGAATGAGAGTGGAGAATTGATTCCGGATTTGAGTTCTTGCCATGGGTTGCATGTATATTTTCATAAATAATATTTTTTGCTATATTTATCTATTAATGATATTTTTATCATTTCAATTCTAAACAGCTAATTTTCTAAGGATACATACGTAAAAAAAATAAGGATATACATACAAAACAAGTATTTGATGAGAGTATGCATGCAAATATTAATTTTTTAAAAAATATTTACACGAATTTTAATATTTTTAAAAAATTATGTATGCAAAATCTATTAAATAATATTAATATCATTTGCTACCACTGCATGATATAGATATAGGCATTCATCGAGTAGAAAGCTGTGATTTGCCTGCTAATAAAGTCTCATAAGTAACAGAGATTTCTGGATTGAATTACAGATGCATAAAAATTTGTTAAAAAATTGCAAAATAATTGGATATTTGAATATCAGAAAAAAGAGGCGAGAGAGAATAAACTATCAGAAGCGATACAGTCGTCTGCTACGGTCCTACGGAGTATGGTGGGTCGGGCACTAGAGCCGGGCAATAGGCTACCCGGTCCCTCCTTTCCACACCTGGCAATCCCTCATTGGCCCGAAAGACAGTGGCGCCCACCTTTGGACCAGCCACAAGTTGACACGTTCTCGGATGCTGTGCTGGACCGACCGAACGGGCCGCGCCGGCACGTAGGCACCATTTAAGACAGCTGGATCGCAATATCCACAACCTTCCCCACTCTATCCAAACACCCAAAACGTACCCTGAACTATAACTCCGGACGCATATACATTTCAATGTCCACGTGGCATATTTCTATAGGATGGTGAACGGTCTGCGTATACACAGGTTAACTGTTATTTAGAAGAGAAGGCGCCCCCCTCATCATGGCTCCTCCAACGGTCATATTCGCCAAGCTCAAAAAAGTCCATCAGAACTTTGGTGACCGTTTCGTCGTCCACTTTTAAATCTTGATCTCTCTCCTATTCCTCCAAGGAAACTTCCGAAGCTTTCTTCTTCTCTTCTCCGATTCCTTCTCCCTTTCTCTTTAATCCGATCCTCCCTTCTCCTCCCATGAGGAAGCTCTAGAGGAGTCACCTTGGCTCTCTCCAAACCGATCCAAATAGAGGGCAAAGGGGTTAGTTTCCTTGCTTATGGGGTGCTTTCTTGCCTGCTTTGGGGGTGCCAAGGATCGAAAGAGACGAAGACCAGGAAATAAAACACTATCAGTAGATCGGGTAGGTTTGATCCAGAGCTTTAACCATTTGTTTTCGCTTCATCTTATATAATCTCAATCCTTCTTACTTACTATGCTTTTCTTAGGTATGTGAGAGTTACAAGCCTCTGCGACGGAGTCCTACTCCGAAGCAACTCACGCCGAGTCCTCCAAAGAAACCTGTCTCAGAAGCAGTGTTAGATTCAACTCCGGAGCTGAGGTATTTTCTTATTCCTTGTTCATTTGAACCCTTCTTTTGAAATTTACTAATGTTTACACTTCATCGGTACTATTCTCGATTAATTTAAGGCTTTGGACTGTGAGACTTGCGGGCCTCTGCCTACCACGTTCTATATTCTTGCTAGTTTGTTACTTAATACCTCCATATTGCTTTGATCTTTTTGGCTCTTTCAGTTCTAGCTAGGATTCAGTGTTTGTCTTCCATATTTGCAGAGATAATTATGAGCAGGGGAGCTTTAGCAGCAGCAAGAAGAAAGTAACATTTGATTTGAACGTAAGAACATATGCAGAGGTCTTAGTCGATGAAGATCCAGGGCATTCATCGGAGGATAACAAAGAGGATGAAGCGATAGGAGAAGGAAGGAAGACTGAGGAAGGTGATGATAAATCTATTCAAAAGTCGGGAGCTGCTTTCCCCTTAAAGCATAGGTATCAAAATTGCGGAAGTAGTGATGATGATGATGATATTGACTGCGGTGATGAGGAAGAAGACTTCGAGGAGGAGGAGGATTATGAGGACTCTGATTTAGATGAGGAAGATAGTGCTGTCAACATAGAGGGCAATGAGGAAGAGTCTTATGATTCTTTTTTTTCGCTACCGATGGAGAAAGAACAGCAGTGCATTCAGGAAGTTAACAGTCCAAAACCCAAGAGTGTCTCTTCCCCTGATAGACAGCCATCCCTTTTGGCCATAGGTACTGCACGCGACAGGAGCCAATATGTCCATTCTGTGCTGAATCCTGTAGAAAATCTCACTCAGTGGAAGGAAGTTAAGGTGCGCGCAGCTCCAATTAAGAATCCGAAAAAGGAAAATATCAATTCAGACATAGAGAACAAGATGACTTTCACTCCTGAGTCTACATTTAAGATCGAGATGTTTGAAAAGCTTGCTAGTTCAAATCCAAGTCCTAATTGCCCTGCCAAACAGGATGTTGCAGTGGATGCTAGCCTTTCTAACTGGCTGGTCTCGTCGGATATTTCAACCAAGGAAGGCCCCCAGAAAAGCAATTCTCATTTCTCCAACTCATCGGTCAGTCGAGAGGATCGACCTATTTTAGGTGCCTTAACTGTTGAAGATCTGAAACAATCATCAGTGACATCGTCGCCGAGAAGGTCCCCGAGCAGGAGTCCTGATGAAATCCCCATTGTGGGTACTGTTGGTAGTTACTGGAGCTGTATAAACCAGAGAAGTGATTCAGGTTCTTCTTGTCAATCCGGTTCGGAGATCAAAGGGATTCCAAATACCACAAGCAAATACAAGGAGGTATGTCAAGTAGCAGAGAACATTAGTTTTAAATATGACTGGCGAGTGCCAACCTTTTTTTTTTATGTATTAATGCAGGACAAGAGAGTGAACTGGCACGCTACTCCTTTTGATGTGAGGCTGGAAAGAGCTCTCAACAAAGGTGCTGCTGCTTAAGCTTGCCCAAGTGGCTGTGCTCTTGGTGGATTCTGATAAGTGAGTTGAATTGTTGTGTGATTACCACAGTTGTTTCCTTTTTCCTCATCATCATGTGGCCTGATACTTTCCACTTTTCGAATTACACTGAGCAAAGTTGTCCCTAAAGCTTGTCTGGATCATCCTTTCAGTCCAAGTTCAGTGTGAGTCCAACTGTTCTACTGTATCTTCTATCACCATCTGATGGGTTATGATGTCGCTTTGTACTGTCAATAAGGTGTTGTGTCTTCATTCATGTCTGTGTGAGAAGCAAACAATAACTGAAATCAAGCGCAGTGTTGAGGTATGTACCAGTTGATTTTATTTTTTCCTATTTAGAGACAAGATTTGTAATGAACTATTCTTGATAGATGGTATACATAAAAGTATGTAACAAGTGGAGCAAGAAGTCGAATTTTTAGTATATGTAATTTCAGTATTGGAAAATTGGGGGGAGAGGTTTAGGTGCGCTTATCAGACCAGCAGGTTTTTAGTTTTAGTCGGAATCTTAGGCGGTTCTCAAAAAAAGATAGTGAAAAAAAATATCCCTAAAGTCGAGACTAAAAGGAGTGTATAAACCAATGCTTCCGGTGCAGCTCTGGAGAGTTGGACCACCATCATGATCCATGCTGGTGCAGGCTGTGATGCAGTGTTGGGGCACTCCCTGATATCACAAATCTTGAAGTTCGATAATCATGCATCGCTGCATTGGATGACCTGCTGCTCCGCTCCGATGAGCGTTGGACCTAAACCGCTCCCTGTAAAGAAGGATGGCAAAATTTGCAGTCTCTCGGCATTCAAAGCTAAACCATATGCCACTAGAATGTGATATGTTTGGTTCTCTCTATGGAGCAATTCTTCGAGTCTTATTATCATTTAATGTATGAGAGAGAGAATGAATCAAGTAGGATCAAGGTAAAGAACATTGATGCAGAACTTTCTGCAATATCAGGAATTTAACTTGATCGATCTTCACTTAGCCAACTCCTAGATCAGGTGATATATGATCAACAAATCATGTGACTATATAACAAGAGAGTCATTGGTGTAGGTCGATCATCTTAAAGTTCTGAATTGTTTCCACAGCTGCACATATTCCTTTTTTATTGATGCAACTGATAAATTGGAGACAATTTTACCTAGGGTCATGCCCATTAGAATTGTGATTAACTACATACACCAGAATTGGCCTCACTCTAACCTCTCCTGATTTGTAGAGCTTTTAAGACAATCAATTCCCCAGTTCTCCTTGTTAAAACAAAGAAGACATCATGACAGGCAATTTTTGCAAGAAATTATTCTCTCCATCCAAATCTAAAAAGAAAGGGAAAAAAAGAAGTTAAAGACAGAAGCTAAAATACCAAGGAGACATCACATGGGTGATCCTATATGTCCAAACAGCCATAGGCAACAATGCATCGTTCTAGTTGTGTCATATTTTCGTAACAATATAATCTCAGTATGTCGAGGTTTATAATTTATCAACTGACTAATTTCAAAGGTGTTTTTTTTTGGTACATCAGCAGCTCATACTGCTCTCACATGAGTACAGTCAGCTACATCATTAGCAAGATTTCAAAGGTGTTTTACCATAACTCTTTTTTGAGAATAGAATTGGAGGGAAGAGACCCAAAAATCCTCCTCGCCCCAACCCAAAAAAACAAAAAAAAATAAAAACATAAAAGAGAAGAGAACATGCGGAAAAGGGTATTAGTGTTTTTGTATAACTTGAATTTTTCAGCATTAGTGTTTACGTCGCTCTATCAAAGCATAGGTTGGGTTTGTTGCAGCGCAGTGTAATGACAACTAATGTGCCCTTGCAAAACTAAACATTTTGAATCTCCTTTTACAATGCATGTAACATGACTCGCATAAGATGCACAAGAAGCACTACATAATCCAAGGCAAAGAAAAGAACACAAGACAAGGCAATAAGTACCAGGTTCAACAGAATGCTTATCTAGATGTTTTAAGAAAAATAATGCTCATACAGATAGGAAGAGAGGGTTCTCTAGAACAAGAATAGAAAAGCCTTTAACTGTTTGCCTTCTCTAGATCCAAAGCAGAAATGCTCCACGTCCTTTATATTACTCCAAGAGTCCGAAGTGATCCTTCCACTGGCCGGATAAGGCTGGAATCTCTTCCATTTAGAGTCTTCTCCTTCTCCGCTGTTGAATGATTATGAAGGCTTATGTGCATGTTTAGGTGTACGAGCTTTCTAATAATTGATATGGTAATCATTATATTTGGTACTGTTGATTGATTATTACTTATGATATAGTAGGTCCGAATTCTTACCGAGCTTGAAAAGCTCATAGCCTTTCTTACTTTTTTTTCTTTTTTTTTTTTTTCAGAGTCACGGAAGGCATGATTTCGATTGGAAGGGACTAAGAGTTCGCGTTGTTAGTAGTTAGTTAGCTAGATATCTTTTTTTTTTTTGCTGATATCGATGGATATTTGAAACTCTGTAATCGATCTAGTTGATTATTTAATATTAGTAGTATCATTGGATTGATTTGATTATTATTGGTATTTTATTGATATTGTTCATTTTAGGTCTCGCTTTGCTTTAAGGATTACGTGGCTGCATCATGTGGTCGACCCGGAAGACGGGTTCGAGATGTGACAGAATGATCCACAATGTCCGCTTCACCTAGGTGCTATTCTAGGTATACAACATAACTAGGGAAATCGAACCAGACCTAATATGTGCAGCACTAGCAAATGCCCAACGAGGTGGAGGTGGCTGATGATGCAAAGTGGTCTGACCGTGAGCCTAACTTATTGGAGTTGA
>JAOXJJ010000481.1:1717448-1752761 GCA_025769935.1 Phoenix roebelenii
ATGTATATATATATTTTCTACTACACATCTCTATGTAGCTAAAGCATGCAATCGATGTGCGCAGACGATCATAGCATTAGAACTGAACACTTAGAATGACAAAAAATGAGATTAGATCGTTGCTAGTCCCCTTGGCTATGGGATCACACTCTGTGTGAGCCATAAAGCCCCTACGAATCTTCTCCTCCCTCACTTAAAGAAAGAAGATTTTATGGATGGAGCGAGGGAATCATGGTGAAATGTCAAGAGGTTGGTTGCATCCAGAAATAGGCGCCAAACTTCTATATGATTCTATCAACCTGCTTGAATTTTGGGATCTCAATGTCATTCCTCGATACAAAATCTCCATGATTTCACTTATATCAATCACCGTGGTGCATAACTCAATTAGAAAAGAAAGATGTAATAACCCTCTCTATATACGAAATTTTTGGCGACAAGTCGACAACAGAGGGGACGACGACGAGTTCGATAAGGAAACTTTGGCAACAGGGACAACATACTTTCAGATATGCGTCTGAGCTTCCTTGAGAAATGGATTCGGTTCGAAGTCCGTCATACTTTGAAGGTTTCTTCTACACTATGCATCTGTTGGGCAGCCCTTGGTACATGTGGCAGAGGAGGTCGTCGACAGGGAGGTGGAGATGGTCGAGGGGGCAGCGGGGCTGGAGCTGCCAAAAGAGCAGCTGATAAAGAGCATTTCAGCATCGCTGCTTGCGAAGCGAGTGGCTCCGGAGGAGCAGGGCACGAGTGAGTTGCCAATGCCTCCGACAACAGGGAGGCGGAGCCGGGCTGACCTCAAAACAAATACTAAGGGCGCCGAGCGATACCTGCAGGTTTAATGGGAAAACAGAAGGTAATGTTGAAATTTATCACGAATAATATGTAGAGAAGAGCCTTTATTTTATATTCTAATAAAATCACCATATCAAACAGATCGGAATTTTAAAGCCTATCTCGATATCTTTCTATCAAGAATTTTGCGATCGCCACTACAGGTAGCTGGGACAAGCTTTTTGATGGTTACGATAGATCACCAAAATATTGACTTGATAAACCACACTGATTTTTTAAGTCGTCAAAATAAAATGCTGCGCTAGCTATTTCAAGATCAGAAAAGAATGATAAATATGTTCCCCCTTACCATCTATTCGGTTCTATTCCCTTACGGAGGTGGCAAGAACAGAAACATGACAAGAACTTTTGCCTGATCTGGGAGTAACATGTTGGAACACTTACAATGTTATCCTTGCCAAAAAATATTTTCCAAGTAGATTAGCATTATTTAACCATCAAAAATGGAGTGCTAGTGGCTAAAAAGCACCAGATTCTGGAAACCCAGGTAGGAATGATGCAAGTTACTTTTGAAGAAAGAGGACACTGCAAATTAAGGTAGAATAACGTACACAGCTAATTCATACTTCATTCTCCGATTTTACTGCCAAGGCATATTTCAAAAGATACTGTAATAATCATTTAAAATTAAGAGTTCAATGACGGGGCCAAAAGCTCATTTAAAATGAAGGCTAGTTTAGAGGTTTACTGACATCCACGCCAAAGACCATCATAAAGATTTTTCTTATATACTCGCAGATGACAATGAGGAAAGAAACAGGTCACAAAAGAATTGGCTAAGCAGCAGGAAGGAAATTAGTCCTAGAAATCCTGATGAACCAGTACTCACCAAAATCACAGTTGTGATCATGCATCAACAGAAAATTATAAGGATTCTTAGGTTCTACACCTGGTTGGAGGCAACTGACAGTAGTACTGTTAGGAGCCAGCTACTGGCTAAAGTGAAAATAGTGAAGTCGGATAAAGAAAACTTCATACCTTAAGACTGCCTTCGATTAAATGATGTAAAAATTTTAATACCAAGAATGCAAGATAGTTATTAGCCTACCTGATTGTGACAAAATGGCAATAGCATAAAGACAACACTAGCAGCAAAGAATCCCATTCTCTTAAATAACATCGACTTGCTTAGAGTTTACTAAGAAGCTAGTCTAGATCAAATTCCTTAGTGCGGATGAATGGTTCTACCAGGTCCTGATCAGGGTATACCAGAGGGTTGTACAACTATGATATTCAGCATGTACGACAAAACTTCCTACACAAATGCACACCATCAGTTTTCATTTAACCAACAGTGTATGCGTGCATGACCTGCATGCATAAGCATATACACCTCCTACCAAATAACATTAACGCTAAATAGTATTTCATATATCAGCAAACTGATGCATATGAAAATCTACAAAGAATGACACAATAAATAGAGCCAAACCTCACCAGCCACCTCTCTTTTGCGAGTATGGATGACAACTGAAAAGTTTCATGGTTATCAAGCCTAATAAGACAAAGATTTGTTCAATCAAATTTTAATCAATTATTTCACAAGGCTCATTAACAATCCCTAAAATAATTTTTAAATAAATCCTATAGTATCAGCAACAAAAATGAATGAGGCTACCCAATAGGTGATGAAGGAGATGGGATCATTCACTTCAAAAAATCACCTGCTGTGAAGTGCAAGCAACACCCTTCAGCAATTGGTTTAGTCAAGAGCCACTTTCAGTGTGATGAATAAAAACAAATTATCAGGTTTGGAAGCATCCTCCAGCGCTCAAGTAATCGCCAGACTATGCATAGAGGTTCCTCAGTGCTTTACAAGCTCACCCGATGAAAGGCTTCAATGTTGGTGGAGAAGATAGAACAAGAGCAGCGGCCCCTGTACAAAAGGGAAATACAGGAGGAAAGAAATGATTATGTTTTGTACTATGAATGGCAAATTTTCTAGCTCCTACTCCATCCTTAAAACTAGCCTTCATTACCCACTACATCTCTAATTCTCTATTTCATATCGCAGTGCTAAGAAGTTATGTATAAGAAGCCATGAAGGGAGTAGTCTACATCTTTATCACAAATATAGAGTAGCTACTGAAGGAAATATAAATCTGTAACCCTCTATCACATATTGATAAACTACTGAAGGCAGTTTACATCTCTACCATCCATACCAGAGAAGGTGCTGCATGATGTTTCGGTATTTATTTCTTATCATGTGCCAAAACTGAAATAGTTCTAAAAAGTGTCAAACAGAATCAAGAGAAATTGCCAAGATCCCTATCATCAGGTTCTTAGTACTAATAGCATTACCATTAACATAGTAAATAACTATGATCAAACCACGCAAGACAGCAATAGAAAGTCTAAGATAAGCTACACTAGCTTTAAGACCAGAGGAAAACTAGGGCAATCAACTCCAGATAACTGCTTTGAAAAAACACCTACACGCCGACAAATGTAATATAAGGAACTTAAAAGCAAGCAGTAGTATGAGGCATATACTACTCCTCAGAACAGCTACTTATTATATACTAGAAAGATAGGGTACTACTAAAATACTGAGGATTTAAGCATTCCAACCCGTCCCAGAAAACTGCTTTCCTCAGCAACAGTCAGTCCTCATAACAGGCAAGAAAACCAAGTGATGCAGGCCTCGTCACGAAATTCGACAACCAATTCTTGAGGCTGAATTCCAAGGTGGAATTATGATCCCACCATCATAATCACTGCTGCTGAGCCTGCCTTGACTGAGCACCACCATAGGCACCACCATAACCAGTTGGCCCACCAGGAGGCCCGGCGACTTGGCTAGTTCCATAACCCACTCCTTGAGAAGGGTCAGTTCTCCAAGAATTTGGATAACCAAAGCCACCACTTGCATCGCCATAGCCACCACCCATGTAGCCAGAACCAGCCCCTTGTTCTCCTGAGCCACCGGTTGGACCGCCACTGCCACGTCCGCCAACAGGCCCATAGCCCCCATGACTTCCATAAGAGCCTTCAGTTCCACCATATCCACCATACCCATAACCCTGATTCCCATATCCAGTAGTCCCGCTGGGCGACTGACCAGTAGGTGGGGCTCCTCCACCACTACCTGCTGCACTCCATGAAGCCGCCGCCCCATAGCCTGTATTTGCACCATAGCCTGCAGAGCCATAAGCAGATTGAGCTTGGCTGCTCCATGGGCTTCGAGGTGCACCTGGTGGACCACTTGCATAACCTGCAGCTGGGGCATTTGGATTTCCGTAGGCTCCAGCAGGTCCACCATATCCAGCTGTAGGACTTCCATAGCCACCAACACCATAACCTCCATATCCTACACCATTGTTTGCCGCTCCATACCCATATCCAGGTGTACCATAGCCTGTTGAACCATATGGTGGGTAACCACCACCAGCAGCTGGTGGCTGCATATACCTACCGGCATCAGCTCTACCATCATAGGAACTCATATTAACACCAGAAGCACTGTTGGTTTGATAGGGACCTCCAGCTATTGAACGACCACTAGCATTGCTAGGGTTTGCATCCTTTGGGAGAGCACGCTTGACCTCCACAAGTTTCCCATTGAGCTCATGGAAGGTCTTGTGTAAAACTCGATCAACAGCATCTTCTGATTTAAAAGAGATAAAACCAAACCCTCGAGGGCGATGGGTGTTTTGATCATACATCACCACAACATCATCCACCTCTCCATAGCCCTGAAAGTACTGACGAAATGTTTCTTCTGCTAAAGTTGAGGGTAACCCTCCTACAAATATTTTTTTAGTCCTAAAGTTACCACCACTAACAGGTCCGCCGCCACTTCTGCCAACATTAGGGTTTCCAGATTTGGAGGCCTGTTGTTCCTCTCTGGAGAGAGCCCTTTTTGCTTCCACCTGGAAATCAAAGCAGAAGTTTTATAGAAACACAGACAATAAGCAAATATCTAAAACCATGCAAGAAATTTGCAACGACAGAGCAAAAAAAGAACCTAAAGCTTCATCATACAACTAGCATAATATCATTCAATAATTAAAAGTATATACAAGTCATGAATTTAAAAAAAAAGCTACCCAAATAAACTATGAAAGAATAACTTGCAGAAACAAAATGAAAAATAAATAATAACAGAATTTATGAGCCAGCAAAAGAATTTCATCTTTTAAACTTTTAACATATCTCATAATATAAAAAACTTTCTTCTTATTATATAAAAGATGGGAAAGCTCATAACCTGTCAATTAAGAGAACGACACAAGCACACTAAAAAGGGAACTAAGGTTCCCAATGTGTGTATAATAAAAAACTACTATACACTGTTAGGGCATGTAATGGACCGAAATGTATCATTCTTTTGCCAAGAGTAACCATAAGCCATACATCATCGAATAATCTCTTCTAAATAATTACTTGTAAACAATTTAAAATAAATATCAACAATGGTAAAACAATAAAGGAGACGGATGCAGTTGGAGTATTACACAAATTGCCACTTCAAAAAAATTGAACTTAATGACCACAAAGTCAACTCTTCATGCTTCCACTACCAAGTTCAATATGTGCATGTTACCTTAACTGTAAAGAGAATTATCAATACATGAAAATTTACAAAATATAGCAAATACTTGAGCAAAAACGGATGAGAAAAAGGTAA
The DNA here is from genome assembly GCA_025769935.1 of Phoenix roebelenii. NCBI lineage: Eukaryota > Viridiplantae > Streptophyta > Magnoliopsida > Arecales > Arecaceae > Phoenix > Phoenix roebelenii. The sequence goes on from JAOXJJ010000481.1 coordinate 1,722,937, forward strand.
GATTGCCCAAAATGTCATGTCACTATTTGATTTCATAACAAGATAGAAATCAGTACAGTTCTAACAAAGTCATCCATGAAGTGCAGCAACTCTAAAAAAACACTCACAAACTTAGTATCTAACTGACAATGCTGCAACTACTCTAGTAGCTGGAGGGATGATGAAGGAGTAGCATCCTCGGATATTTTGGACCTCATGTGCAGCATATTCCATTGTTTTGATGCTTGAAGACACCTCAAAGTAAAGAAAGATTAAGGCTGCAATTTAAAAGGCAAAGACCCTCAAAATTGCAATAAACGGTCACCACAAAAACCTAAGTTTGACGCAGAAGTATTCTCAAGAAAGGGGGATTGTGAAGCCCAGAGCCACTAGATTTGCTACGTCCTACCTCAGTTGGAAAGTCCTACAGATAAAAAGGAAAAATTAAGGCTCATGTTCACATCTGATGATTGGAAGGCAATAAAATGGTCTAAGAATTGCAACGGGGAGATGGCTGCAGATAGTATCGTAAGCACACAATTCTGGAAACAAGTAGCGCTGGCCCTTTAGGTGTTCACACCTTTAGCGAAAGACTTCAAATTGTTGATGATGACAAGAAGCTAGCAATGGGATTTATTTATGGTGGCTGAGAAGATGCTAAGAGAGACATCAAGGCATTTGCCAAGAATCTGGAGTCTCCAATAAGCCTTATGTTAATCCCACAGAGCAGTACATAAAGCTTCATTATATTTACATGTCTCTGGTACTATATTTATCCCTATTACTATTTCAATGAAGGCAACAATGTAGAATCAAAAAACCATTATCATGGATGTCTTATTAACGTGCATTAAGACATTATCTCCTGAGCCTACCATTCAAAGATCATGTTATCAAAGTGGAATTGAAGACCTATAAGGATGCAAGCGGGCTTTTGGAAGGCCAAATGCTGTGAGGCAAAGAACGGAGATTGATGATTATTATAACCCAGGAAGAAGTTTAATATTTTAATCATAAGCTATAACTTTTACATATCTAGCTTATGACTTCATATTTCAGCTAACAGACTTATAATATAGCTATTGTCATTGGAATGACAGCTCATTAGTTGTCGATGTGTGGATCTCAAATGCCACATTTAAAATCAATGGTGATAAAGATCCATATCTTGACAAGTAGCTCCTCTAGATGTGAAAGGAATGGAACACATTTGAGAGGCTGAGTGCTTAGATCCTTAAAGGATGTATTTGATTAATAGATTTTGCCAATTTGATTGAATATTGAGTATCAATTAATCAACACACTTGCTTGCATATTCATACCCCCTAAAAAAAAGAGACTAGAAGTGTGGAGGTTGAATGATTTAGTATATATCCACTCCAATTCCAAGCTAAAGGAAAGCCAGAGGGAGAAGGGGGAGATCCTATGTTGGCAAAGGAATTTCAAGGCCATGGTAGGGGGTGGTTTGTTGATGTTCCTCCTAATGAAGAAAAGGTCTTTGCTGGAACAGGTTTGACATGGGGTCTAGTTTAATTAGCTTCAAGAGCTGATGAGGTCATACAACAAAGAAGGAGCCTAGGTCACTAATGCTAGTGCTTGCGATGCTTCTGCTTTCACCTCTAGGTCTAGAAACACTAATGAGTAGTTAGATGAGTATGATGACGAGACAAAGGAGGAGGATGATTGTGGCTTTTAATGATGATTTTGATGATGGGTTGTTATTTGAGAAATCAATTCCTGAAGGAGAGGGACCTTTGATTTTAGAGTGTCTTTTTGACAATTAGCACCTTCGTACTGTGTCCATACATTATGTCACTACTTATGTTTTGTCACTGTTGTTTATGAAGTACTTGCATGAAAGTTTTTAAAGTTTAAAACTTGATCTGGACTTCTAACAATGCTTTGGGGCAACCTATAGTTATCTTTGTTTATATTTTCATGTTCATCAAGATAATTTATCATTTCTTATATTGATATTCCATCAGTATAAGCATGGATTACACATTTACACTTCATAGGAATTGTGACTCTAACAGATTAACATGTCCAACCATGCTAGAATATGCACTAAAGTGAGAATGAGTATATTCAATTTTTATTATTTATTTCTGAATTTTAAATGATGTAATTCTAATTTTTAACTATTTATTATTTATTTTTAAATATGAAAAAATATGAACAGCATATGCACCTACAAATGCATCCCCTGCATATCGCATATATCCTATGCATTGATTTGACGACCTACATACTATGGCCGCTTTTCTAAAATACTGATCACGACCATCCATCAATCATCCTCCTTTTGAATTAGAGTGATTGCAACCATCAAATAATCCTCAAGTCTCAAGTACACCAAAATCAAAGAAGGCAACGAGAGCATGAGAAGACAAGAGAAGAGGAAGGTAGTGTCTCCCATTTTCATACACTTCTTTCTTTCTCTCCCCTATGATGGAAAGAGTGAGAAGCATTTTTCCCCTTATTATCTTCCTCTCCCCTAATAGGAAAGAAAATCATGAGGAAGGTGGGAGGAAGAAAAGGAGTCCATGGAGTGGGATTTGCGAAGTGCTCTAATAAATTCATCAATATTTGATCCATGATCAATTGATCACTGGTGAGTGGCAAGGCTAACAAAATACCAGATCAGTTATGTTTCTTCCATGCAATATCTAATCTTTTTATTTTATCTGATAATATGCAAAAAGCAAAAGTAACTGCCAATATATAAATATTAGACGATAAAATATCCATTGAAAATTTATGGAAGGAAAGCCATGCTTTTTTTCCTTTTTTTGTTTTTTTTTTTCCTTTTTTTTGGAGGGGGGGGCTAGAACTTATGCAAATGAGAGTGTATATTGGCTTTTCTGGATCCGGGGAGCATGGCCCCCCAATGCCCCATTGGCTCTATCCTTGTTGGCATGCATGCACAAGCATGTGCGTGTGCCACATGCAATTAGTCCTTGCCATGGAACATGCTAATCCTTGCTTCTCCCATCTGCTTCCCCTCACCCTAATTATTTAATCAACAAAGCCACTCCATTAGCAGTGGCTATGAATACAGCCTCCACCATGTACAAGAGCTGTGCTTGTTGTCATTGCTGTTGAGGCCATCATCTTAACCTCGGGACACTAGCCTTATGCTTAAGTACCCTTGGTTCAATTTCCTAGAGTCTCATAGAACAATGAGAAATATTTATTATTTTTCTTTAAATATAAAAGATGATCATTAAGCCATTAAGCAATCTGCCTAAATCACTTAAATCTTGTCTAGCCTTGTTCGTAACCTTGTCCGCATGCCCCCCCCCCTCTCTTCCCGCCATTATCCTACCCCTCATAAACATCATTAAAAACAACATGCTCTTCTTGCCCAACATAATTTAGCTTATCATCCCAAGTCTAACATATACCCCTTTGAACATGTTCCATTGATGTGAATCACTATTTTCCTCTTAGATTCTCCCTACACAGGGAATACAGTTTCTTCTCTTTATCTAATGGAAAAGAGGATTTTGTAGTTAACACACCAATTTCGCAATTGCAATAAAAAATTTCCAAAGTGATCATGAGAGATGAGATTTGGTGAAAGATTGTTCAGCATAAAGGTACAAGGTGAGTATACATTTGTATGTATAGAGAGTGGAGCAAGGGACAACTATGATGTTTGCAAAGCTTTGGTGGAGAAGATAATAAGCCTTTCATGTAGGGAATTTACAGGATGAAGGGTTTGGGGATCAATAGATAAAACATGTGGAAACGGAAGCAAGAATAACACAATTATTTTAAATGGCCATGATGCTCATTTAGGGGTTTTACAGTTTGGTTTTAGTTCAAGGTTTGGGTGTTCATTAGCTAAATTGCTCATCTAGAACATTCAAGCTTAGGAACCATCTATTAGAAAAGCAAAAAGAAAGGCACATATATCAACTCCATAGATGTAACCACTCTGATAGAAGAATGGGTAAAATTAAAAAATAAAATATGTACCAAGTACACATGTCATATCGTATATAGATAATCAATATACGCATACTTAATTCAAGTTTTGTTCAATCATATTTTAAACACCAATTTACATATGAATTGCGATCTACATTTAGGTGTCAATCTGCAGACAATTTTGAGCCTAAACACCTGATCACTATGTCAATTTGACAGATGTGGAGCACCTTAAGCTTGATTTCAAACTTGAACATCTAGTTACGATATTAATTCTTCTTCCAAATTCAGCCACTATTCTAAGCTCAGCCCCAATCTATTCCATGTAACATTTCAACCACTACAAAATCCCACTATATACAAGACATCTATAAGTATAAACAAAAATAATGATGATGACGACATCAAACGAAAATAATGGTTCCATCGGTAATTAATAGAAACAAAAAGAGGAAAAAGTAGTTAAAAGTGCCATTACAATTACTCATATAACATGCAATCGAACAAATAGAAGAGGTTAAGACCAAGTTTCCAAGGATGCCACAATAACTCAGCAAAGACCACCAATAAAAGAAAATAGCGTAGATTCATAAGTATTAATTTGAAATACGAAACATGCATAAACTTAAAACGAAGCAATAAAAGTTTCACTCCAACACCCTCAGACATAAATTAAATGACCAGCAAGTGGAGGTCTCTCTTGCAAAATATAATAAAACGATGACAATAACAGCAAGAACACGAGGACTTACTACCAAAATGTTGAGAAGCATGCATATAGTCTTTATTGGAAAAACCCCCATATTATATATCAACATGGGGGAGAGGGATAGAGAGAGAGTTGAAGACATCCTCTATTGTTCATAACTCACAAACAACTGAATTAGTTCTCTCTCAGAATTAAAAAGCAAATGAGAGACCGATTTAAATAATTAAAAGAGACCACTAGAACTTAAATAATCAATATTTCGTTCATTGGGTCCGGAATAGAGGGGGAAACCTACAATATCAGTCGGTTAACGGAATTCGAAAGAGTTTTTCACTGCTCAGAAACCCTAAAAAAACACGATCCATCATCCAGAGAACCAAACACATAAATAAAACCCCAAAAAAATCAATTATTTCCAAATCACGGCCACATCAGGAGTTGTCATCGCTTTAATTAAAATCAAGAAAAACCACCAGCCCAAGAAGAAAACCTAAATTTTCTGCTGAAAACCTAAAAAATCGAAGTTTTAACTCGCGGGCGCTGCCGACTAGATCGGATCTGAGGGAAGGGACAGAAGAGAGGGACTTGGGGCTCACCGTCCGGCCGTCGATGGTATGCTTGTCCTGGAGGACGCGGTCGAGGACGGAGAGATCGGCGAAGACGACGAAGCCGAAGCCCCTGGGGCGACCCGTCATCTTATCCCTCATGATCACCGTCTGCAGCACCTCCCCGTACTCGGAGAAGTACTCCTTCATCTTCTCCTCCGTCGTCTCCCAAGATATCCCCCCGATGAACAGCTTTCCCTGATCCGAATCCATCGCTCCCTCTTCTTAAACTCCCTCCTATAAAGAGATCGAGATCGAGGGGGATTTCCTTTCTTCTAGGGTTTCTCCTTCCGACAAGAAGGAAGGAGAAGAGGAGAAGAATTTTAGGGTTTTGGAGGCGAGCCGCCAACGACGGCTATAGGAAAGACGAATATCTCAGAGGAAAGTTAGAAATGAATAAGAGGCGAGGGCAGAGAGGCGGAGAAATTGGACGGTGACGGTGCTTTCTTACAGGGGAGCGGAACGAACGGCGGAGATCTGATAGAGGGCTTTTAAGGTGCGGAACGTGCGGTGCACGTGCGGAGTTAGAGATGCCTTATCATAGGGGGTAAAGATTTTATTTTATTTTATTTTATTTTATTTTTTTACAACCGCATAAAGAATAAAGCATAGGCATGTGCTTCTTTTAGAAGCAAGCGAAGAGCGGCGAAAAAATAATATAATCAGCAGTACTATTCACCTTTCTGTAGACATGTGTATATTTGACAGGAGCTACACTCCCTTAAAAGTCTACGGATATGCTTTTAAGAGCTTTTTTGTGTCCATGGTTGGAGATTCCTCTTATACTTATTCTAATATTATGTAGGACGGTCGTGATTTTTTTAATTTTATTATCTTCTTTGTTATTTATAACTTTCATATGCCACCTCTCAACTTTATGAACTTTTTATATTATTCATAAGTTTGTCATATGTTTCCCCATGATCATGTCTAGATCGACATGGTATGGGTGATAAATCTGGTTGTATCTCTTGTTTCCTAGGGATATTATGATGGGAGATTCATTATTGCAAGGTCAAATGGAGACTGACCAGTTGGTCAGTTCATCACATAAAATAGTAGTATACAAGTGTACAAGGAAATGTAGGATAGGACAGTTGAAACTCCTTTATCATCAACTCTTATGCAAAACAACTCGGAAAAATAAATTTGTCCTGAAACTATTTAGATGATTGAGTTGAAAATCTTATAAAATTTATGAGTTGGCCAGTATAACCAGTAAACTTATAGGATTACAGGTTAGGTTAGATCTATATTTATAAATACCAAAAATAGCTTTGGAGTGGTTTGATCCGAATTTTACATGCGCAAAAAAAAAACTGCTGCAAAAAAAAAATAGCCTATCTTGTAATCTTATGATTTTGTTGGTTATATTGGTCTAATTCATGATTTTTTTAAGATTTTCAGCTCGGTCGTCCAAATAGGCTCATGGTGTTTAAAATATTCATCAAATTAACATTGATAATAAATCCCCACCACTCCTTTTTGCGGGATTTCTGTGAAAAAAAAAGGGGAAAAGCAGAGCTCTACTCTCTTCATTAGTGAATAAAGATAAAGAAGAGATCACAAGAATTGATTTTAGAAGAGGAGCAGAACAACCAAAAAGATACATGAAAATCACAGAATTAAGGGGAGGAGTTCCTGTTTCAGATTTGTTATTAGTAATAAATCCGAAGTGATGACAAACTTGTGTCACTCAAAATTTAATTTATAAGGATTCGAGGTCTAAGATGTCCACAAGATCAAAATGATGTTTCAATTTTACTTTCAATTTGGTGCTACCAAGGCAGCTGTCAATGATGTTGTTTGGAAGATCAGATCTTATAGGCTTGAATGTATCTCTATTGTATCTCCTAGAAAGTCCTTAGAACTTTTCTCTGGTGTCTATTTGATTTACTTAGACTTCTTGTACCCATTTCGTTTCTAATGAAATAAATCGTACGGGCTTTGCCATCTTTATTCCGAAAAAATAAAACAAAAAAAGCCTCTCTTGATGAGTACTCCAAAGAGCGAGAGAGAAAGAGAGAGACGTAAGAACAACTTGATGTAAGGCCTTATCTTCTCAAATATGAGAGAGTTATTAGATGATTTTTACAAATTACAAAATAAAAAAAATCAAAGATTATAATATAAATGGTGAACAGGTGTTGGATATAGGACGAGTTGATATACTGAGATCAATAGGTCTTGATGCGGGATTTGCACCCCGTCACCAGCATAGCCCCACACCGATTCGAGCAGCGGAAGAGAGAGTGTCTCCCATAAGGTATTGTCCGCTTTGAGCGGCCGAGGCCCGCCTCACGGTTTTGCCCCACAAAAGGCGCCCCCTAAGGGAAGAGTTATTGAGCCCCCCACTATATGGCACAGACATTCCTGCTACACGGTCGATGTGGGACTAAATTCGAGAAACCCCCGTAACAGGTCTGATGCGAAGGAAGAGAAAGTGAATCCGTCTTCAATTGAATTTCAATCAAGAAAATTCTCAAAGGGGTTTAACATGAACTATACGCAAGGGAAATATCTTTGAAAGCAGAGATCAAGATTGCAGTGGCTCAAAGGAGATAAAAATATAGAATTTTTCACATGGTAGCTTCTTCTAGGAAACAGCATAATTGGATTAGCTTCTATAATTGAAACTTGTATTCTCAATTGTTACATTTTTTTTTTTTTTTGCTCCTTTTGCTTTCCTCAATTGTTAGAAGATGTTTTCGCTTAAGCGAAGGATAGTCTCTTATCCTTTGGCTGGAACTTGTATCCGAAGAAGCGTAGATCGATCTTTCTCAACTTGTAAATTCAGTATGGAGAAAGTTAAAGAAACTGTATTCTCGCTAGGCAAATCTAAATCCCTTGATATAGATGGTTTTGATCATTGCTTTCTATCAAAAATTCTGGGATAAACTTCATCTTGACCTTCCGACTCTCTTTCGAGATTTCTTCGATGAAATTCTCGGCTTAAAGTGGCTTAATTATTCTTAATTTGCTCTAATTTTTAAGGAGGTTTAAATCGCTAGGGATGTCCTTGCAATCAGGCTAGCTAAGTTTTTATAGACGTTGGTCGACGACATCCATAGAAAGATATATGCGGACATCTGCACGTGAGATCCTTACGTGAAAACAGTAGCCAATGGCTAGAGCATCACCATAAACCCCTTGTGAGGACGCGCGCATAACATTTGCGTCTATAGTTCAATAATCGGCATAGAAATTATATGCGGGAATACGCACGACTGGCAGTGTGAATAATGAGTAGAGAGCCGCGCATAAAAGCTCCATGCGGAAGAGTCCCAGTAGAAAGATAATCCCCAGAGCATTTCAGGGGAGCAGAGGAACTCGTTGTGTAGGGCGAGCAAATTGAGCAGCCGCTCCACGTCCTATCCTGATCTTCTGGCGGCCGTGCTTGCTCTCCGGCGAACTCCTCAGCCCTCGCCGCTGCCCTCTTCTGAAGATTTGAAGAAGGTGGGCTATGTGAAAGGTGGTAGAGTAATCAAGCACGGCATATGTTCGATGAAATGCGCGAGAGAAACTTGGCTTCGCAGTTCGTTGGTCTTGCGACCTACGCAGTGCACGCTTGGATCGAAGTCCGCAACAGCAGTGTCTAGGTCGCCATTCTCTGCTCCTTCAACACTTGGATATACGAAAGAATGCCGATACTCTAGATTTGGCAGCTTCCCATCTCAGACATAACGTAAGGAGAAGTTCTGGTTGGGTTGAGGGGTTCAGGGAGGCGAAGTGGGATAAGTACGTGGGTTGGCGGATTCTATACTAGCAGAGAACAGGGAGGAATGCCTGAAAGGAAGGAATAATTGATCTTACGAAAGGTATTGTTTTTTCTTAAAGCCCCCTCTCTCATCTTATTCCAATAGGTGCAGATGGAACTGACACAAGTCATTTAGTTATTCTACACAAAATCATGTGACAATATGCTATAAAGATTTTGCTGCAGGAACCCATTGCAACTGATCCAGTTCAATTTACAAACCATTTTACTATTTAATATATGCCAAGTAACATGTATTGCTATAGGCATAGTAAACTATAAGCAGAAAATCAGAGAGTAAAATAATATAACTATCATGAGCTACTAATTCAATTTACTAGCTATAGAGGATTCCATTGTGTCGAATGTATTATGAGAAGCTCATCCTCCTGCAGAAAGCTCCTGAGATATCTGTTGCATGCTTGGTCGATATTGTGGATCAGGATTTATGCATTCAACTGCCAGCGCCATTGCTGAGGTGATATCATTCATATACTCTTTCGTAGGGGGTGGGAGACGATGGTCCAATAAATTTTGTATTAATATGTTTCCATGACTTTTTGAAGGCAGAGAAGTGATTAGTTCTCCTGGATGCCTTCCCATCAACACCTCCACTGCTACAACTCCAAAGCTATATACATCACATCTCATGGTGACTATCCCTGTGTAAGCTAGCTCTGCAAATAATTGAGCCAAATCATTTTGATAATCTTACATCGATCAACTAAATGAAGTAACTCTCATACTAGAACTATGTGATATATGTTCTTTCAATTATTATTTGAGCTATTGAAGAAGATAACAATTTGAAAATTAACACTTTTAATGAAATTACTTACACTGCGGACAGATCAGAAACTTCAAATACAGCTAAATAAATATCTCATCTAGGAGTACAACAATGGTAACAGAAGAAACATCCCTTTCTATATATTTCTCTGTGCTCGTGCTAAGGTAATTAAAATATAAATTTTCTTAAACACTATTATAATGTTAATTTTTACTTAAATTTTCCCCCAAAAGGAAACGCTTTTAGAAAACCTTGTGGAGAGACATATCCAAACACAATTTATTTTGATGGTAAAATAGTTAATAACATAATTTTGAGTCTGATATATAGTAATTTGAAGCCATGATTGAGAAATATGAACCATTTTTTCTATATCACGATCATCTTTTCTTTTCTTTTCTTCTCTTTTTGGAGAAGATTCTACTATCACTATCATCATTATATGATAAATCTAGCTCTACATAATATCAACGTCTTGCTATTTCTAAATGTTGCACATTCGAGTACCTTCTTTTTGTGTATTTGTGTGTGTGTGTGTGTGTGTGTGTGTGTGAGAGAGAGAGAGAGAGAGAGAGAGAGAGAGAGAGAGAGAGAGAGAGAGATCACTACATTTATGTGCATATTGTAAAAATCAAAGTTACAGGATCCTTTTACATGTTACCTGGAGCAGCATATCCATATGTGCCTGCAAATGTGGTCCAGTTTGAAGAGTCAGGCTTCAAAATCCTAGCAGTGCCAAAGTCTGAGATGACAGCCTCAAAATCGTGATTCACAAGTACATTTTTGCTTGATATGTCTCGATGTACTATCCTAGGGTTGCAGTCATTGTGCATATAAGATAAAGCATGAGCCATGCCTTTAATAATCTGGAGTCTCTTAGGCCAATCTAACTCAAGAGCTCTTTCATCACTTTCTAGTATAGTTTTTAAGCTTCCTCTTTCTATGTAATCGTACATAAGAAAAAACATTGAGCATGGGAACAGTATCCATATAGCTTCACAATGTTCCGGTGTCGAATTTTCATCAGAGTCAGTATCTCATTTTTAGATTCTTGATCAAAATAACTTCCATCTTCGGATCGATGAGGTTTTTTCACAGCTAGAACTTTTCCGTTTCGCAGTTGCGTCTTGTAAACAGTCCCACATCCTCCTACCCCAATGCAATATTTATTATCAAAATTCTCAGTTGCTTCAATGATGTCTCTGTAGACAATTCTCCCATCATAATTCCATTCTAAAAGCCGATCTTCGCTGCTCACTTGGCTATTTATGACGTGAGACCTTTTCAATCTCCATTTTGAAAAACAAAAGCCTCCAACTGATACTAGTAGGATCACAAGAGCACTTGGAATTAGAATAATTATGATCATCATATGATGCTTGTTTTTTGAATGCCTCACACTGGTATATGAGGAGTTACAAGGTGATAGACCTTTTATTTCACCGCATAGGTCTTTGTTATTCATAAATGCATCTATTGAAGCTTGCTTGAAGACTCTGCCATTTGGGAGGGGGCCTTCTAAATCATTGTAGGATAGATCAATGGTTGACAAGCTGAGCATACTCCCTAAAGAGGAGGGGATAAATCCTGATAACTTATTGTGTGACAGATTCAAGCTTTCCAACATTTGTAGATTTCCAATTTGTGGTGTTATCTCCCCACTTAGTGAGTTCTGACTAAGATCTAGTAAACTTTGTAGGTGCTCTAGATTACCCATCTGATTTGGAATGCGTCCACTCAATTCATTGTTGCTCAATTTTAAGTATTGCAAGTTGATGCAGTTGCCCAATTGTGTTGGTATATTTTCAGTCAAATTGTTAGCTGATATGTCAAGAAGTTGTAGATTTGACAACTCTCCAATCTCAGCTGGTATCCTCCCTGCCAAATTGTTACCACTTAAGCTCAAGTTGTATAACTGGCCCAGTTTACCTATCTCCTTTGGAATATCCCCTGATAGCTGGTTCAAAGACAGGTCAAGCACCTCTAGTTGAGTCAGTTCCCCAAGCTCAGATGGAATGCTTCCAGAAATCCTATTCTTAGACATTTTTATCGCCGTCAAGTCTTGTAAATATTGCCAGTTCCTAGAGATTTTGCCATAGAAATCGTTGGAACTGAGGTCGATATACCGTAGTCTTGGATACAGTCCAAATGCTTCAGAGATATTGCCTGTGAACTTATTTTTGTTAAGCCTTAGTCTAGTTAAACTAGTGCAGTTCGCAAGGCTTGTTGGTATGGAGCCTGTGAACTGGTTGTTATCTGCTGTAAAGAACTTCAGGGAGCAGCCATAACATAATCCCTCTGGCAAAGAGCCAGAGAATTGATTCAGACTTGCATATAGTGCAACCAACTTGGTTAAATTGGCCAATTCTTGTGGCATCGAGCCTGATAGACTGTTTTCACATATAAAGAGCACTGTCAGACTGCTCAAGTTACCGATAGCTGGAGGGAGCGAACCGGTCAGGTTGTTTATATGAAGTGCAAGTGTACTGAGATTTCTCAAATTCCAAATTTCTGGTGGGATTGGACCATAAATCTGATTAATAGAGAGGTCTAGATAGAGTAGCCTAGCCAAGTTTCCCAAGGAAGATGGGATCAAACCATTGAAATGGTTATTGGAGAGTGATAAGTATGATAGGCTAGTTAAGTTACCCAGTGATGGGGGCACATGACCAGTGAGATCATTTGCGGCTAAATTAAGAGAGACCATGTTTTTCAAACTTGCAAGTGAAAGTGGTAAGGCACCACTGAACATATTAGAGGAGAGGTCAAGTGTACTCAGATTTGTAAGAGCACCGACGCCGGGTGGTATTGCTCCATAGAGTTTATTAAAGCTTAGATTAAGGTGGATGAGACTTGGAAAGGAGAAGAAGCTGAAGTTATTTAGTGTACCATTCAAGCTGAGGTTTTGTAGGCTTAACCCTGTAATGCTTCCAAGATTGTTGCAAGTAATTCTTGTCCAGTTGCATGGGCTTGTGCTGCTAGCATCAGCGAGCGGCCAAGAATTGAGCGGTCGATCGGAAATAGTGGATCTCCGTCGGAGAAGAGCCTCGGCTTCTGATTCAGCAACTGCTCCATTGGAAGAGAGTGAGATGGCAAGATGTAAGATTAGAGGGAAAGCAAGAAAGGAGAAGCATCTTGGTGCAACCATGGTATTGTTGGTTTTGGCAGATGTTGTATGCTGCTGCTGCTTTTAATGAGGTCCGGAGGGTGCTTCTACCGATGTTTCATTCATCAGGTCAACATTTTTCTGTCACAAAATTCAAAGGATAAGATTTAGAACTTTCATAGTATTTGTTGGTTTTGTTTAGTCCAAACAAAAAAAAGCCATTTTTAATGGGGTAATGAAGTTTTCACGCTGCTGCTGCTACATTGGATTAGGTGTGAATGTTGTTTCTAGTGATGTTCCATTGGTCTAGGTCAGGAGATTGGTGCCTAAAAATTCTTCAGAGAAGTCAACTAAATCACAGTCTCTAGGTTGATTACTGGATCATTTCACAACTACCTACCTGCGACTCAGCTTCTAAAAAACTTGGTGTCTAAGAAAAGATTATGGTTTTCTTTAGGAGAGACCTGGGATTTAATTAAGTAAACAGGAGAGTTCTGATGTAGGATGCTGATGTAAGAAATGATGGAAGGAACTTAAGTTGCATTCGTTCTTTTATTTTTTTCCCCTTTTGATGTATTTAAGTAACACTCGGGGAACAAATATTCTTACAGAACATTATGATCTTAAGAGAAGATTTTGCCCTTCTGGACACGTTTTGATCCGCTCTCAAGATATAAAGATTACTCAATAAAAGAGCGGCCTAGTGTACGAAGCTCCCACCATTGCAAAATTTGAGGAGGGTCGGGCATATGCAGCCTTTCTCCTATGTACGGAGAGATGGTTTTCATGATGGAATAATATTATTGCGACACCAAGACTCAATCTCAATACAAATATTTACTCAATCCACACTTGTATTAGGAGCATTTTCTTGGGTCTGGAAGAACGGAAGTTTGCCTATATTTGTCGAGCTAATTATAGTCCTGTCTTTCCTCTTTCCTTAGCCTAGCTGGATGGCCTTGATTCAGGCTCAGCTTGGTTAAGCTGGTCCCAATCTAGGAAATGACTCTACTGAGATCTCCAGGGGCTTTCAATCAGGAGGAGAAGAAACTGAAGTAGAGATAGTATTCAATACTGTAGTCAATGCCTTGATCCCTCTCTACCAACAACTCCAAGAAACACACACATCACCAAAAAAACACTCACACCACCACCATAGAAGATAAGCCAATGTGGTGGTGGGGCAGTTCTAAAAAGCTTCTCTGTTTGGTCTTATCATTGTTTGCGTTCCAAACCAATCCGGAAAACACCAGCACCCGCCAAAGTTCCTTTCTTCTTTGCATTGAGCTATTTAAAGTAAAGCAAATGAGAGAATAAGGGACTTGTAACCAGCAATCAAAAGCTGGCAAACAAATAGGCTTTGTTGAGGCAAAACCATTAACTTGTACATAATACGTGCAACCAACAGCAGAGGCTCCATCTTTCTTGAAAAAAGAAAAAAGAGAGAGAGACTCCATGACAAGACTACTGCCGAGAGCTTGACTCGTTCATCAAGAGCATAGTCTAGGAGAAGAATGAGTTGATGAAAATTTATTTGTTTTCAGACAAGTGAAGCCTATTTTCATAGAAGCACAAACAAATATAGTAGAATGTCCTCTAGTTTAACAGCCCAATCTTCCTTCCACACAAGTTCGAGCATATATAATATCAGAATAGGCATTTACACGGTTGGAAATCCATCCTTCTCTAGAGTAGAGATTCATTTTGTAAATTGAAGGAGATGTAAAGCTACTAGCATGTAGAACTTTCATACAAGTCATATTACAAGATGGAAGCAGAATTACTTCACATATTTAGAAAATCTGCATACATAAATGTATCCTTGACCTCCCCTTATTCCCTATGTTTGTTTCCACAAGCAGGTCCTTGGAAGCAACCACACAATGTAAACAGCACAACCCTTGGCTTCTCAAAGATTCATTTCAGCCATAAAATAAACCGGTCATTTGGCCTTTAATCTGCTGCACTCAATAGATTGAAAGCATTTAGCTTTAGGTACTCAATTCCCTCTGAGCATATGGTGCCCCTTGATGCTCCCTAGATGCATCAACTGATTCAAATAACTCCACTTTGTAGGAGTAAATTTTACTCACATATAAGAAGTACGTGAAATTTAGGACAGCAAGGATGGTAAGGAATCCGTAATAGTAATCCAGATGAGAGGCATTCAGATTATTTAGAACCCACCCTTTACCATGTCTGCTCGTGATATTAGAGACTAACTTTAGGAGAAAACTGCTGAGGAAGTTGCCCACACCATAAGCAGTCAAAGAATATGAAGTTCCCAAGCTCTTCATGCTCTCTGGAGCTTGGTCATAGAAGAATTCTATCTTCCCCACAACCAAGAAAGCATCAGCCATTCCCATAAGCACAAACTGAGGAATTAGTATGAAGATAGTAACAGGAACTTGTCCTCCAGTCTTGTCCAGTCCATGACTTCTAGCAATGCTTAGCCTCCTCTTCTCAGTTATGGAGGCGACTAGCATTAATATGATCTGGAGAACAAGTCCTACTCCCATTCTTTGAAGGAGTGCGATTCCCCTAGGATTCTTTGTCCAAACCTTCATGGCCTTCACAAAGTAACGGTCATAGAGAACAACAGAGACAAGCATGGATATTGTCACAAATGCTTGAAGGCATGCAGGGGGGATTTGGAAGTGAGGTCCAATGTGTCGATCCAAAGTGGTACCTTGTTTAATAAAAAGGGTATTGGTTTGAGCAATCACCGCGCACGGGATGAACATTGCAGTCAAAATTGGAAGCATCCGAAGGATTCGTTTTGTCTCCTCCACTTGCGTCACGGAGCACAACGTCCATGGGGTGTCGGAGCCGCCTTTGACTGCAGCTTTATTGAGGAACCTGCGTTTGTTCATGAAAAAAGGAAGCTAAAAGTTACTGGCACTAGATTTGTAAATAATGCTCATAAAGTTTGGTAAAATAATAAAATAACTTTCTTTATATTTACAGTTAACAGTCAGACTAGTTTTTAAAATCTTAATAATCACTATCCCAAAATGTCTAACTTAATTATATAGATTTTTTTTTTTGTTGACCACCATCGTAATTTTGCCGGATCGAAAAGGTGTGGATGGAACACTTTGATATTAGTGCAAGCAGAGGAATGATAAAGGACAGATTGAGTTGAGCTCTATACAAGATGATGGACAACAGAGGATGGAGTGGTTTGAGATCTGTGTAGTTAGATGAATGATAAAGGATGGGGCACTTTGAGATCTGTGCGACTAGATGGATGATAGAGGATGGTGCACTTTGAAATCTATGCAGGCGAATGAATGATAGAAGATAGAGTACTTTGAAATCTATGTAGGCAGATGGATAATAGAGGATGAAACACTTTAAGATCTATGCAAGGAGATGGATGAGATAGGATGAAACGCTTTAAGATCTATGCAACCAGATGGATGAGATAGGATGGAGCGCTTTGAGATATGTGCAAGTCAATGGATGACAAGCTGGAGTGCTTTGAGATCTGTGCAGGCAAATGAATAACATAGAATGCGGTGCTTTGAGATTTGTGCGGATTGATGGATGATAGAGGGTGGAGTGCTTTGAGATCTATGCGGCTAGATGGATGAGAGAGGATGGAGTGCTTTGAGATTTGTGCATGAGAATAGATGATAGAGGATGAAGGCTTTGAGATCTGTGCAAGCCGATGGATGACAAAGAGTGGTTGCTTTGAGATCTGTTCACTGGATGGATGACAAAAGAATGGGTTGCTTTGAGATTCATGTGGGGCGGATGAATGACACAGGATGGAGTGCTTTAAAATCTATGCAAGTAGATGGGTGACAAAGGATAGAGATTTGTGCAGGTTGATGGATGATGGAGTGCTTTGAGATCTATGCATATGGATGGATGATAGAGGCTGGAGCCTTTTGAGATTTGTGTAGGTTGGTGGATGATCAAGAACGATGCATTTTGAGATCGGTGTAGAAGGTTGAATTATAAAGAACACTGCTTTAAGATCTGTGTAGGTTAATGGATGATAGAGAACGAAGCATTTTGGGATCTGTATAGCCGGCTGAATGATAAAGAATAAGGTGCCTTAAGATTTGTGCAACACATGGATGATAGATGAGGAGTGCTTTAATATTTGTGTGGCATATAGATAATAAAATAGAGTGCTTTGAGATCTATGCGGGTGGATAAATGATAGATGATGGAGTGCTTTGAGATCTATGCAAATATATGGTTGAATCACAAAGGCGTAGCGCTTTGAGATCATATAAAATCTACAATCATGCCTCTTTGAGTTAAGAATATTTTGGTCTTTTTTCTCACTCCGTTAATGGTGCCAAGATTCAGATAGATAGATGGCTAAGTCATATTACAACGAAAATGAAGTTTTGGTGGCTAACTAAAACTTCTAAAACTGAGAGAAAAATTAAGAAGAAACGTTGGTGATTTTGGATTGCTAAAAACTTAGAACTTTAATGGTCATGTACTTGGAAAAGAACGTAAGGCCATGCCATATGTCCAGTGCACTTAAAAGTTAATCTAAGGTTCTGAGTTGTTGTATCAGTAAAGGTTGTGACGAAATTACTAATGAAAGATAAGAAATTTTACCAAGAGGGACCACTAGTACACCACATATATGTGGGATTTTAGGCTTCAATATTCATGAAAGACTGCTTAGATAACGAGACTCAAAACAATTATCTCATTAGAGAACTAAAATAATTCTGGTTGCACATAATGTAAACAAATGGTGAAGAGATTGGCTTCTTGTCATCATGGTAATAGTTTGTAAGGTGTGCAATGTGCAAGTAACAAAATCATTTTAGCAATTATATAAGAACAAGAAAAAAAGGATAAATTTGTGATTTTCTCAAATAAAAGTTAAATTTGTGAAATTGCAGAAAAATTAACTTCGAAACTCAAAGAAAGTTTCTAATTTTCTGGATAATTGTAGTGTTACTAACCTTATTGAATTGGTGGAGTCAATTCTAAACTTCCCCTTCCTTCTGTACACCTCTAAATCCAGCTCATGAAGTTCCTTTGGGTCATTTGGAATGGGAAGTTTCCACTTCCTCACTGCAGCCACCATAACCCTAGCCATCCTAGTAAATGGACTTCCTTGTGGCACCTTGTGCCTGTAAAATGGTGTGCCAGCCAAGAAAATGATTACTGAGATTATGAGACCAAGAGCTGGAATTCCATATCCAACAGTCCAGCCAACATTGTCCTGCAGATAGACCAGGAATGTATTGGCAAACAGCGTCCCCAGGAAGATGCTAAACATCCACCAATTGAAGAAGGAAAGCTTGTGCATCCTCTCCTTTGGATCGAACTCATCAAACTGGCCTGCACCTATGGTTGAAATGTTGGGTTTGGTTCCACCATTTCCCAGTGCAAGTATGTACAGTCCCCCAAAAAACACACATAGTTGCAATGTCGAAGCAGGTTTGCAGGTGGCTCTGCAAGGTGGTGGCTTGAATGTTGGTACAGAAACCGCTAGTGTTAGCAAGCACATTCCCTGTTAGCACATATAAGATCAGTAATGGCTGCTGTTCTGAAAAATGAAGAATTTAATGTAGTGCATAAAAGAACACGTCTCCATTTTGAACTCGTCGTCACCGAGATCATGGAATGAGAAAACTAGCATTACATGGAATGAGCATGCCGGTACTCGGTACAGGAGACGTACTAACACTCAATATGCCAAAAAAAACTCCATACCATTTTGTACTGATATAGTGCTAGTGTGGCATCGGTACGGGTTCGATATCAAGACGGTGAATTTTGTATTTAGAACCAGAGATAAGGTTTCACAATTAGATAGTTAGGACATATGGAGATGAATTAGTTTTTTGTATGAAAAATAAACTTCATGTTCTTTTCATATTTGAAGATTGCGGTCTAGTTCTTATGGTTGACTATTAGCACTGCTAAAATGATAGTGCCCTCTTGGAAGACCTGGATCAAATACAGATGGTTGGTTTAAACAGGAAACTGATACAAGTGACTTGGGATTTAGAATGTTTATAACCAGTTTATGTGTCAACTAAGATTATAGAGGACCCGTTGCCCAACTTCTCTGTTGGCATGGAAAGTTACTGATAACGATAGGTTGAAGAAGAGATATGTAGTCGTGTTACTTAATGCATGCATGCATGCATGATGGCTCCAAAAGGAATAGAGAGGAGAATTCAGGCAAAGAGTGAAATGGAGATGAGCAGAATGAAAAGGATTTCTTATACTACTTCAGACCCACATGTGCTCTGCGGGATGCTCTATATATCAATCATGATACTACTATGCTGTCCTATTTGTATGGAAACATATAGGTTTTATTGGTATGAAATTATTCTACGATGTCATTCCAAGTTTCAGCTAGGCATATGAAAAGTTAAAAAAAACATTGTCCCATAATTTGAGATTTCCGAAGTTGTAACCAAATTGAAAGCCATACAAGTTTTCTGGGTGGTGTTAATTAAGAGACATAAAACTAGCAGTTCTATTTTTGGCGAACAAGTAGATGATGTGTGTGAAGATCCATGCAGACGTGTGTTTAGTCCCATATCGGTTATTCACTAGATAAATTTTGGATATTTATACAGGATCAAGAAACCCAAATAATACTTTTCGGCTAGTCATTTTTGGTGAGGTCCTAATTTGTTACAGATAGTATCAGAGCAAACTTGGCCCATAATCTACGTAAACTAGAGGACACTACAGCACGGACTTCTTAGGGTTGACCACATGCCGATCATGATGCTTGTAATTAGATTGGAATGGATTGTTGTACTGTGACTTTTGGAAAGGTAAATTTGTACATCCTACAAAACATACTGATGAGAGTGCCAACAATTATCTCAAATAATGAGATATACGTGTCACATGTGTCATGCACTTGGATAAACATCATGCAATATAAGTGACATCATGAGAGCTCTTCAACCCAACCCATAGAGATTGGACCATGAAGAATGATTAAATGAGAAAGAGAGAGGACGAATGGTAGTCTAAAAAGGACAAAAACATCACATGAACAAGTTGTCTAAGATTCGATATTCATTAATGTACTTTGACGCTGATCCAAGAGGTTCAGCACAATAAGTCAAGCAGATGGTTGGATCAAATAAATCAAGACTGGACTATTCAGCACACCAATTACGGGCAAGGGAAATAAGTAAACTAGGACAGGTCTGTATAGTTGCCCAAGGCCAACGGCAATGTTAGGGAGGAAAAGTCTACGGAGTAAAGACCGCAGGCTAAGGACCAATCTCTTGAGTCCAGGCAACTTGGAAGGTGACTACTTTGTCCGTATGTCCTCATGGAAGTAGATTGGACTGACCATCATTGGTTAAATGGAATAAGAAACAAAATAGCTATATTTGAAATAACAATAGGTGCTCTCTGGAGTATCTGATTGCTACCCATCCACTAGAATGTGAAATGTTAAGCCTGGTCTGGTGGTGCCACATCGTAGACCGAAGATTCATTTGGTTCGCAAGAAATGAAGAGGAAAAAGTATAGTCAACGAAAAAAATGGAGAAATACCTCTTGTTTAGTTGAGTTTTTAAAAGAGAGTGATAGAAAAGTAGCTTTTCTATGGAAATAAGATTTCTATATTTCATGAGAAAGAAAAACTTATATAGGATATGAAAAATTTTAATTCTCACCGGTTAAAAATTAAGATATATTTTTTTTCTCCAAAAGTATCCTTAAGTTTGTGGATAGTATAGGATAAGATCTTTCCTTTTATTAAAGGCATAACAGGTACCACTTTTTCATAGTCAACCAAACATGCAGAAACCACTTTTCCAGACATCATATACCTATTCATCAGCTTTTCCGAAAAAACATTCCAGAAAGGAAAATTTTTTTCTATAAACCAAACCAGTCTTGAATGCGACTATGCAGCAAAGCACATATTTTGTGTTCTAATAGTACATGGTTTGAGGCCTATAGAAGTACTGACCAATTAGAACATTATGGGTTCTGCTCTAGGTTCTATTCCATGATAATCACCTAAAAGTTTCAAGTAAAAGCTTCACAAGTTGAGTTAAATATATTGTTAATCGATCACGACGGTATTTTTTCTCTTGGAAAGAGAGGACCGAAGATTGGGTTGGATTCATTAGGCTTTCGTTACTATATACGAATCAACGCATCTAAATAATACATCTATTTTTAAGTTACAATTAGACCGAGTTCAGCCTGAGCTCCGCCTTTCCACAATGAAGGAAAAAAATAACCATATAGAATAAGATTCATATAATCCATATGAAACCACTTTCACATAGAAAAGCATACACAATTTTCTTCATTAGCCTGAAACATAAAGACGAAGAACCTGTAACTGGTGGTAGTAAAATTAATCCATCATAACATCTGGAACATAAATAAAGAGGCAATTTTGTAGAAACAATACTAGTAATCATGCAAAGATAGAACCAAAGAATCACAACCAAATGATTTTGCTGAGATGAAACAGATCATAAATACAGATGATAAACAAAATAATTACCACAAGATAGATGGCAGATCCACTGACAAAGGTCCAATAACGACCTAGATGGGCATCGGCGATGTACGCACCCAATACGGGTGTCAAGAACACGGTGCCGACCCAGTTAGTCACATTGTTTGATGCAGTGACAGTGCCCTGATGAAGCACCGTTGTGAGATAAATCACCAAGTTTGATGATATGCCATAGTATGCCATCCTCTCAAACACCTCATACACTACAGCCACCATTGGAACAAATCAATAACATCAGAGGAAGAAAGACAAATTATTTGGAAAGACTGCATGTTCTATGTAACTATGTTTCAAGTATTGCTGAACAGTTAAACCAAAGAAAAGAAAAAGGAAAACCAACAACAGTAAATACATACCTGAGTTTCTTTCTAAAGGGTTTCAGACTTTCAGAAGAGAGTCATTTAAGGGTTTTAACAGGTAGCACAGTAGCATGAAGGCAGCATAATGGAACATTAGCTATGCAAATCACCTGGTAGGTTAAGAAGGCTCTATCAACTATATACTCTTGGAGGCTCTACCATAGTAAAAACCCTGGCTTAAATTATGCGTGAAGTGTTGAGGAGCAGCTGTTTGTAACTCAGTAGTATTACAAAAGAGTGTACATAGTAGCTTATTGCGGTATTAAGATCATTAAGGCAGAAGCATGAGATGTAACTTAGAAAAGAATATGGGAAATGCTGAAAGCTTTGGAAGCATTGCTCAAATGGAATAGTTTGGAGGCATTACCCACAACAAAAGAGCAGGCAGTCCATCCTCCTCTTTTGGACCTAAGAACAGGATTCCCTCTTAGATCCACAGAGCCATCCTTGGCGTACTCACCCTGCCTTGTTTCCAAGCTCTCTGCCATTGTTTTGCTGTGACCTTAGCTTCTCTGAGAGGTAACCATTTTATAGACTTTGTCCACCGAGATTTTGCAAAGGTGTGTTCCAGAGCAATGGAGTGTTATTACGGGACCTGCCATTGCTCTCTTGTCGGTTTCATTGATGGCTCCTTGAAGCGGACAGGTGAGGAAGCTCTCAGTAATCGTAAAAAAACCTACATTCGCGGTCGTTCCAAGCGGCAATCCGCAGTCCACGCCCGCACACTGGTATGCGGTGTATGCGGTTCTGTCGCTCGCTGGATTATATATGGTCAACTTGTTTTCATGCTGCATCATTTTTCCCATCTCCTTTTGCATTCTTTTTTCTTTTAGATTTAATTAGATTAGAAAGAGACAAATTCCCAACTTTTTTTTTGAATCTTTGTACCTATCCTATCTTTCAATGGCTAACTTCGATCAGAGTCGAACCCTTGTCCCTTTATCTAAGTAACAACAATCGATCTTATTTGAGCAAACATTCAGTGATGTTTTAATTATGATTTTTTTGTATACCCAAGCATGCAACCAAAATGCATGCTAAACTAGGTTTTATTGCCATATAAGATGTTTGCCGGACATCCTAAGGATTAATGCCTTCCGGCACAGACTAATTTGAAAGTAAAATATCTCATATTGATCCTAAATTATAGGTTGATATGATATACGAATCAATTGATAGTTTTCAATCTCTCACTCTTTATCTCTCTTTGTTGTTTTTTGAATATATTTTTTTGGCAAACATTAAACTCTTATGTTATAACAACCCACTAATGTGGGACTAAACACACGCTCGCATGGTCCTCATACATTCCTTCTGTTTAAACCCTTATGTTTTCATCATACTAAGGGTTCAAATTTATTCAAATCTAACCACAAATACTATGATCGGCTTGTGGTCAACTCCAATAAATCCGTACTGCAGTATCTTCTAGTCCACATAGGTTATGGGTCGGGTTCACTCTGATACTATTTGTAACAGTCCAAGATCTTGCCCTAAATGACTAACCAGAAGATATTATTTGAAAATTTTGATCTTATATAACTATTCAAAATCTATTCAATGCAAAACTAAATATATAGATTTCCGCGTATGTTTTGACTAAGCGGTTCCACTGGATACGTGGCATATGGGCACAAGTTTTGTTTGTGATTTTATTTTTTTTTTAATGGGAAAGGAGTCTCCCCGGTCAACACGGTTTTGCTGACACGGTTCACAGGTTCTTGCACGCGAAACACAGCCGCCTGCCAGCCTCGGTGGGGCGTACGTCGCCCGGGTCGAGAGAAATGCGATCCAAGAGCTCATTGGATCTCTCATCTAATGGTCCAATTTAGCACTTGTGGGGCAAAATCTTGCCCTCCAGTGTCATTCCCATCTCCGTGAGAGCTGTACCATGAGACTAGCTATCATGTCCAAGAACAAGAAGAGAAAACAAATTGACACATCTCTCGGTAAAAAGTCAAATTTAAGAGAGCAGTTCAACGTCTTGCTGCCTCAATTGAATTCCCCATATGATTTTTGCCCCAGGAGTATACTGCAAGGCACAAGCCAGAATTATGAGATGATAGATCTTGATCTTCTTTACCGGTGACGAAACGGGCCAATTGGTTAAAATGTCT
The DNA here is from genome assembly GCA_025769935.1 of Phoenix roebelenii. Lineage (NCBI taxonomy): Eukaryota > Viridiplantae > Streptophyta > Magnoliopsida > Arecales > Arecaceae > Phoenix > Phoenix roebelenii. Next base: position 1,746,804 of record JAOXJJ010000481.1, read on the forward strand.
TAGAGTAAATTACAAAAAAATTTCTGAAATTTATATTTATTATACTTACATTCAATAGTTTATAAAACCTATACCAACATTCAGTTAATCAACGATGTTAGTAAAACTATTTATTTCATATAAAAAATCAAAATTATATTTGAGCGGAAAGGAGAATACATGCATTTTCTTATATCATTAGTTTACTATTATGTCATTTAAGATTATTTTAATTATTTTTGAAATTTTAGGTTAACAGTTTGATTAACGATATGTTAAGTCATGGGTTAAAGTATCGGATAAAAATAGGTTTTTTAAATTATTGAATATATGTGTAATTTACTTTTACTCTTATTTTTTTTTTTGTAATTTACTTATTTTAATATGTTGATATTTTAAGATCAACCGTTGACAAGTTATATGCACACGTCGCATTTACCAGCTGGAAGGAACCGTCAGCTTTTGCGTCAGAAAAGATGGTGCAAATTTTGTACTCTGGAGGAAGAAAATGCCATGGCTGTGACAAGGAGACCTGATACTGCCGTTTTCTAGAAGTTATGGACTTCGTCGGCGGTCCGGCATGAACGAGGGTGATTCTTCAAGACTCTCTATCATTAATTACGAAGCAATGGAAGATGACTGCATAGATATTGGAAGGGACGGACTCCATTTTATGGATTGTGAGCAAGGTAAGTTAATCAATTTCAATTATAGTGCGAGTGCGTCGCTAATGGTGAGCGAGAGAGAGAGACTCCTGCAAAGCTGAAGCTTCGAGCTAGAGGGATACCTGCAACTCTGATGGGTCACCCAATTGGTGCCTTGGGATCACCGCCATTACCTAGGATAACAAACCCATTAATGTTGCTTTTGACAACCGAGTTTGAGGTCAATGAAGCAATGCTATTAAGGGCTTAATTTGGATATATTCCACTGCCATACTCCATCCTGTGTTCGATGTCTGCGGGCATACGTAGATGCCCATTTGTGGGCATAGAATTTCTATAAATGGGCCGAATAAGGAGGGAGAAGTTATATCCTATACCCGGTCCTCCAGCGATCAATAATATCCTGCCACATGGCCACAATAAAATAATTAAAAAAATCAAACAGGCCCAAACTTGCTGAAGGATTGCAGTGGGGTGGTTCGGAAAGATGGGGACGGCGCAGGCGGAGATGCCGTGGTCGGTGGTTCCAAAGCTCATCGGCGCCGGAGAAGTGGAGGCAGTGGGGTGTCGGCCTCGATGGCTGCGGCGGACAAGCGGACATGCATGGAAGGGAGGTGAACAAAGGTGACGGTTTCAGAAAAGATGATGGTGCGGAGCAGAGGGACTGGGAGCAGCACTGGCCCATGAGCTCGAAGCTGAGGATGCCCTTGGGAAAGTTGGAGAAGTCACCGCCGAGGCTGGTGCAAGTGTTGGAAAAATACCTAGAAACTATTGTATCTTTATTATATATATATATATTTTAAAAAAATATAATTTATTAGAATAAAATTAAATGATTGAAAAAGCTTAGCTGAATCAAGACATATGATATATACTATTCTTACGTGATTCGCCCCTACGCACTGGTCAATGACGATCTCGTTCCTAAGTTATAACAACCGGCTCAGCCCGATTCTCCTTTAATAAGCACGATTGCTGGGAGGCTTAACTCGACCAACTTTTTTAGATATCTAGAAAATAAAAAAATAGAAAGCAGAAATTTAAAAGAGTGAAAAAACTTTCTATTTGTAGAAGAAACTTTTGGAAGACAGAATATTGGAAAAAATAAGAGAGTTTAGATTGTTTTTGAATTAATCCTGGATGAGACTATTTATATGCTCTATTCAGAAGGTGGAAGATATGCGATGATTTCAAAGATATGTAATATTTTAGAAACATCGTATCTTTTTTAAAACTAACATTCTTTTTTAAAAAGCCACGACTCTTGTAAAAAAGATATCTCACAAAAAAATATATTTAAAATAATTAAATTTTAGAGAATAAAAAAATTTATCGGATCTACCGTTGGAGGGGAAGCGGAGATGAGGAGGGTGGTGAAAGGAGAAGAATCGAAGAGGGGGTCAGACATCCAGCAGATCCTAGAAGGATGTAGCACCTTTCAGGTTGTGCATGTTTACCGGAAGGCAAATCGAACCACCAATTGAGTGGCTACATATGCAGCTCAACATTTCGAAGAGGTCCTTTAGACATTTTAGAGGATCCTTCCTGCACTGCTATGTTAGATTTTTGCTCTTGATTCGTTTGGCTGCACCTATACTAAAATAGGTTAAATAAAATAAAATAAAATAAAATAAAAGGTCAGGGTGCTAAGATAGGTTCCTTTCATTCGAAAGGGGGAGCAAAAGCGTCTGCCAAATGTATTTTCCTTTTTTTTTTATTACGTTGAGCTGGCCAACATATTCATATGACAGTATATTATTATCGGATCTACCGTTGAGCTGATAGATCGGATATAAGAAATAATTTCTCGACCTTCGATAGTCCCATGCTTTAAGCGCAACCCGTCCTTTCCCTCTATAGTTCTACCTCTACTGCACAAATCTTCGCCCCCACTTGTAGGGCTGTTAACGAGCCGAGCCCGAGCTCCCTCGGGCTTAGCTCGGCTCGTTTCACAAAATCTCAGGCTCGGGCTTGGTACCAAGCCCTTGGGCTCGAGCTCGGGCTTGCTTGGCATAGCAAAGGCTTGGGCTTGAGCTTGTAAAGCTCGTTTGCCCGAGCCCGAACCCGAGTCCAAGCTCAAGCCTGCCCCATCCCCATCCCCATCCCCGAGCTCGGTTTGTCGTCGGGGAGAAGAACGAAGGAAAGAAAGAAAGAAAGAAAAGAAGAAGCAAGAAGGAAAGAAAAAAGAAAAGAGAAGAAAGGACTCACCGGTTCGTCGTCATATGCGGTGGCCACCGGCTTTGGCCGTGAGTACCGCCGGCATGGGCGTCGGCCGTGGGCGTTGCCGGCCGTGGCCCGACCCTCCTGTGCGAGGGACTCCTTCTCTGATTCGCCGGTGGAGGAGGCCTTATCCTCTCCTCCTCTATCGCGTTAGAACCGAAAGGAGGAGTTGGCAAAGAGAGGAAAAGAAAGGGGGAGAAAGGGAGAACAGAGAAGAAAGTGGCGCCCTCGCTGCAAGGTTCTGGAGAAACTGAGAAGAAAGGAGAAGAAAAGAAAAAGAAAGAGGAGGAGGAGGAAATGGGTTAACAGGTTGGGTTCGGGTTAATGGGTTGAGTCCGAACTCGAACCAATCCAATCCGATTTAAAGAAAATAAATGAATTTGGGTTAGCTCGGGTTGGGTCTGTTCTAAATCCAACTGGGTTCAATCAGATTGGGATTTAAATTGATTGAGCCAAATAAAATTTAATTGGGTTGAGTTCAAGTTTAATTGGGATCCAATTAAATTGTTAATTAGACTGAGCTCTCATTTGGGCTCGTGAGCTGCTCGGGCTCGGATTTAAACGGGCCTCATTTTAGGCTCGGGTTCGGGCTCGTTTGTCTAACGAGCCGAGCTCGAGCCGGACTTTTACCGAGCCGGGCCCGAGCAGCTCGGCCTATTAACAGTCCTACCCACTTGTCACCTCCCGACAGGGACAGAGAAAAGCCAGCGGCGCTGAAATCTAATCTCTAACATCTATCACTTTCATCAACCTACGTTCAAACTTCTAATAGTCTTATCTGCTTCAGAGGAAACGTTCATACCCTTCCTAAAAAAAAAGAGTCAAGGTTTTGGTTGTCGATGGAGACGACACAGAGATCTCCCTTTCTTAGGTCAGAATTAAACCCCCCACCTAACAAGATGACAAGCGGATCAAGCAGGAGTTTTTAATATTTTTTTAATTAAAAAGTGGATATTTAACCCCCCTCAGTTATCATTAGTAGGTATAATAGATGCCAAGTTACCTGACTTGTTTTATTTTTTTAATTTGAACGGCACGAATCCCTATGTAGCTTTCTCTCCCTCTCCCCTCCCACCGTTCACTGCCGTCTCTCTCTCTCTCTCTCTCTCTCTCTCTCTCTCTCTCTCTCTGTGTGTGAAGAAATTACAATACTTTATACTTACCACACTTATATTTGACTTGCCACCATCTGCAATCGGTTGCCATGAGACAAACCAAGATCATTTATTATACAAGGAAAAATTTCAAAAAAAATATCCTGCAAATCTTCTAGAAAGCACCTGCAGCAAATCCTGATCAAGTAACATCAAATCTAGCAATAACATCCATCATAATGATTTAAAAAAATACCCATAATAAAATTAAAGACTTCAGAGAGCTAACATCAGATCTCTGAATTGCCTGTACTCACTTGTAACAGAACTTTGTTTCCTCTTTGGAATGCTGCGTTCTCCTCTTACAATTGACTCTTTGTACTCTTTGGCTTAATCAAAAAAAAAAAAAAAATCAGCACCCTAAAAAATGATATAAAATTTTATTCATCATATTTAACTAAATAAAGCAATATGTTTAAATTCAAAATCTTGATCAAGTAGAAAATAATTTTTTCAGTCAACAGTCAAAACTATTTTTTTTATTCAATCTGCATTTATCGAGGTAATTCGGCATGTGGGATGACTGGTATATGATATTGCATAGCAAACTAAAAGTGTTTTCATATTTGTTTTCACAGATTTTTTTCCAAATAGCATTTTTCAGAAGATTCTAAAATCATTATATGGCCGTAAAGAAGATCACCAACAATTCAGCCCTGGGTTTCTAAGATCTCAATCAGGCATACAATGTAAACCATTTAATCCTTTTTTTTTGATAGTGAGGAAGGCAACTGCCTCCCAGTATTCATTAAAATGTTAAAAAGGAACAGAGTTACAGCAGAGAGCAACCGAGGATTAGAGAATTTACATCAGAAAGAGGAAGAAAAAATAACACTAGAGGAACAGCAACCCAGTTGCTTGGAGCGGACCAAACAGAGGGCTAGCAGATTTCTGAAGGAATTGCAGAAGGGTTAGGAAACCCAAGAACAGCCAAAGTCTTGGAATTAACTCTGCTATTTTACCAACCACCACAAACTGCATAGAAACTCATATTTTCTTAGAAAGGATGGCAACTGTTATTTTGGACGTCACCATTGACGTGAACGAGGCTGCGACACGAACATGTGGGTAGATTAGAGAATGCATCGCGAGAAATGTCAATATAGATTTATTTTAATGTGTTAGCTGCCATTGTTGACAATGTTATTAAACTCGGCAACCCCTACCCTTGGTTAATGTATTTCCAGATGATGGTTGGCTCTCTTCCAGTTGATGCCAATATTCAATGAGAAAGCAAAGCCAAGAAAGTCTTAACTGATTTAACATTTCCTTGTAGACAAAAACATGGCCCTGGTCCATGCATCAGGCCAGTGGGTGGGCTGTTGACTCATAACGCCATTATATTTGTCCGGGTCAAGCACTGCGACTCTGAGAGGAACCTTCTTACCTCTGCCCTCAACCACTAATTAATCAAAGCCACACCCCAAACCTTTCACACCCATCAACCTAGCTTCCTTTTCTGACTCCCTCTCGGTATCCTCCCTACCCCTCCCTCATTCATGATAACCATAAGCAACACTGCATTTTGCCGCGAAAGCAAGGTAACAGAACCAAAACCAATCTCTCTGAAATCCTCCAACTCTGTCATGAAGACAGTCCAGATTCAACCTTTTCTCCTCCCCCTCCTTTTATGCTTCTCCCTCTCGTTTCTGGAGGCCGGAGCACAGAGCGAAGCACAAGCTCTCCTCAAATGGAAGTCCAGCTTGTTTCAGCCAGATGCGCTGAGCTCATGGTTCCCTGCCAACTCTACCAGCCCATGCAGATGGTTTGGTGTCCTCTGCAACTCCGCAGGCAGCATCGTGCAGCTGAGCCTACCCAATGCCAACCTCGACGGCACCCTCGATGAATTTGATTTTGCTTCTTTGCCCAGCCTCACCAAGCTCGACCTCAATACCAACCTCCTCAACGGCTCCATTCCTTCAAACATCTCTGCTCTCTCC
>JAOXJJ010000481.1:1778992-1796876 GCA_025769935.1 Phoenix roebelenii
GGGAGGAGAAAAGGTTGGATATGGACTCTCTCCATGACTAAGATGGAGGATTTCAGAGAGATTGGTTTTGTTACTTTATTTTCACGGCTAAATGGAGTATTGCTTATATATATATTGAATGAAGGAGGGGTAGGGAGGATGCGGAGAGGGAGTCAAAGGAAGCTTGTTTGAAGGGTGTGAAAAAATTAAAAACTCTTAATGTCTGCGTGACGGTACACGGCCCTCTATGTTGCTTTTGCGAATTTTAGAGTTCAAGTAGATGAAGTCATGGTCCAAAGCATGTGGTTTGCACCTTGACCTTTTAGTCAAACAGGATCAAATCAAAGTCTCTTTCATTGAACGAGCTTAGCTGCCCAATGTGGACCAGATACTGGAGGAAGAAAATGCCATGGCTGTCAGGCTGTGACAAGGAGACCAGATACTGCCGTTTTTCCAGAAGTTTTGGACTTGGTTGGCGGTCCGGCATGAACGAGGGTGATTCTGATTTGGTTCCAGTGGGTGGTGATTCGTTCTGGTCCCCTCAAGAGCAAACTAGAAAACCTTACCTTCAAGAGTTCAATTTTTTACATAGACAAGCAAAGAATTCATGTCTAATAAAACAACATAAACACAAATTTAACTACAGCCAGAATAAAATCCAGACCAATGTTCTGATCCCAGCTTTTGTATGTCCTTCCTTGCAAACTCATCCTGATCATGTGGGTCCTTCTGTCTTCCTCTTTTTCAGTTATTGTAGCATGCATCTTGCACCAATCACTGATGACCATTTTTGCAATCTGGAAAAAGATCAGAGCCAGCATGGCATCAAGATCTTAGCCAATTTCGCTTCTTAGAGACTAGGATCATCTTCCATACCCTTTGAATGTATATATTGGTTTAATAGATGTTACGATTTGAGATGCATGTCGCATGGTTGGTCACAATTGTGGATTGGTCGTCCGGTGGAGGGACTCAATTTGATTCTCTAGGGGTGGGATTCTTTGGTCCAACACAATCTTCAGAAATATATTCTCACCAACTTTATATGTCCCATTTCTCATTCACCTTCACACTGTCGTAAAAATATTTATCAAGAAAAAAGTAAAATATTAGTTTTTGTTGCCCACCCTCATTTGAAAAGTAATCTCATTTTTAATTTTTCATTTGTTACAAGGGGTAGAGAGAATAACAAAACAAGAAAAAAAAAAGAATAATAAGTGCATAATATTTACATAGTTCAGTCTATTAACCTACATCCACAAGCAAAGACAATATAAAAGTTTTATTATAGAAAACTGAAGATTACAAAATATAAAATTTCCTCTCAAACTCTAACCATCAATATATTTTTGATCTCTAAAACACTCAATTACCCTTTTCTTTTTAAGATTATAAGATAATTATATATATTAGAGCTGATATGGGCTGGCCTTTTTAAAATTTGACATTTTCTGTGCCTAGATCTTGTCCATGGTTGGCTCCAATATATGTATGTATGTATGGATGCACACACTTATGTATGTATATACGAGATTGGTTATTTTAGTAGGAAGCTTACCTGATATCCTATTTTGAAATATAGACAAATTGGTTAGGCTGCTCCATTACCAACTGAATGAGGGACTGGCTCGGCGAGTCTGTTCATATAAAGACTTAGACCGCCAAGGTTTCTCCAATTTCCTATGTCTTGAGAGGGAGGATTGAATTCAACTAATGTGTTTATCTCTTAGACCGGGCCCAAAAGCAGGTCTGGATTAAAGGTGCAAGGATGGGAACATATATTGTCACATTTAGTTTACAAAAGATAGCTTCTATACTTACAATCAAGTTTTATGCGTGCAGCCTTACATGCTGATGTGGGTGCACGTGGTTGGTAGGACAACAAGAGGAGCACAGTGCAAGAAGGGCCTTGGCGCAATGCAAAAGCGGTGCCCTGCCATGCCCGAATTTGCGAGACTGCAAGATAAAGATTTCAAAATCGGCACAAAAGCGACAGTTACAAGTAAGGATGGTAAGCGAATTGGGTCAAATCAGATATGGTTCGGGTAAGATGCAGGCTAGAAATTTACCAATCCAAATTTGATATATTTATTAAATAGATCAAAATTTCAAATTTGAATCCAACCTATTTATTAATCAGATAACCTGACCTAAGCCATATAATCTATTAATTAAATAGGTCAAATAGGTTAAACGGATTAGATGGATTTTTAATGGGTTAAATGGATTTAAACAAATTAAGTGAGCCATGTTAAACATATTAAACAGGTTTCAAACTGGTTAAATATGTTAAATAAGTTGGGTTATGACTGGCTCAATTATTAAAGATGTTTAAACCTAAATCCAACTCATTTAACAAACAAATCTAGGCAGGCAGGTTGACTCATTCATTTATGTCAAACCCAAACTTACTTCAAATGGATTGTTTGTGGGTAGAGCGGACGGATGAGAACATAAATTGCCACCGCTTACATCTTATGTAAGTAGTAGCGAAGATGATTAAAATTTTTATTCTTATTTTTTTTTTTATTTTTATCCAAAATTTTCCTTTCTTTATTTTCTGTCTTAAAAAATTATTAATCAAAAAAGAAATCATGGAAAAGGCAAGTGTAACCGTGGCAGTGGCCGTTATCTAGCTCGATAATTTAGCAGCAGACGGAGCGGCCGGCCGGCCGCCCGCCACCGTGACGTTTCTCATCTCAATCCATTCCATTGCCTTCGTTCGTGATACGCCGTCCGCGAGATCGGCGGGATGAGATTGCGGTAGGACAGGATAAGGCATCCCTTCGCGGCGAAAACGCCATCCCCTTATCCCGTATCTTCTTTTCATTAAAATTGGCAATATCGACTACGAAAAGGTCGGACCAAAAATCTGGTAAATCCATTAAAATAAGTTGCTTTTTCAAGGGAAAAAGATTAGTATATAACTGAGATCGCCGCCACTTCTCAGCTCTTGTCGTACTCTTTTTTTTTTTTTTTTGCTGAAGATTGTCGTATACTCTTTCTCTGGCCTTGTTTCCTTCCCATCGGCCTATTCGCCTAGGGATTGACATCCTTAGAGATTATAGGATTCTGGTTGGGAAGTCGAAAGTCTTTCTAACGAGGAGGAAAGAGACGCATGGATATAGAAAGGCTTCGGGTAAGTTTTAGAGACCATTTTCCCCCTTTTCCTCTCTTTTTGTTTTTTTTTTGATTATTTTAAAGAGATCGGAATGTGAGATTTGGGTTCGCCTTCGTTTTATAGTGTTTCTTGGAATAGAACGAGAAGATGCGACATGCTTATTTTATTCAATTTTTTAATAATCGTTGCATGTGAGAACGTATGGGTTGGATTATTCTACTCTTTTTACATTATTTTTTGGTTGGAAAAGAAATTTTTGGTTTGTAAGACATGACTTTTCCCCCCTTTTCTGCTTTCTTCCTCTAGATTTTTTTTTCCTGAGGCCCGGAACAAGGCTAGATTCAAGTAATATTCCATGTTTTGCCCCAAAAAAAATGATTCGGGCAGTTGTTAATGTTAATCATTTGCGCCATTCTCATTTATGCTTTGATTTGTTTCCCATTTTATTGGGGGAGGCAGAAAAGGGACAATAATCTAGGCTGTAATGGACATTGAAAAGGACATTTTTTGCTTAAAGTTTGGATCTTGATGTTATCTGGAACATGTGTGCCCTTGACGAAAAGGAAAAGCTGAACATTTCTCTCGTCTCTGTCTCTGTCTTTGTTTGGTGGACCTCTTCGATGTTCGTTTTTAACTATGAGAAAGCATCTTTCTTTCTTTTTTAACTTTGAGAACACATCAACTTTTCTTAAACTTCATCATTTTACTGATCCTTAATTTACTGCTTGGGGCTTAAATACTTTGTTATTTGTGGTGCCATCTTCAGGGAACAAGTCGTTATTTATTCTTCGATCCCTTTCTTTTCTAGTACTCTTGGGTTTCTTGCATGTTTGGTACAATAATTTATTTAGAGGAGTCAGGGAAATCAAACCATTTCATTTGAGAGGTTCCAAAAGTGCTTTTGCTTGTGCGGCAGTCATAACAATGACCACAAGCAACAGGCTTTATTCCGTGTACCTGGATTGGTGTCTACGAATCTTTTTTCACCATCACTGGTTGGTACTTAGCAAGATAAATGTTCTGTTTGGCCTTGCCTTTTCTTAACATGCTTGTTTACTGGCATTTTCATATCATGGTAATTTATTTTTTTTCCCCTTATTATAGCCACGAAGAAATATATTTTTTACTGTCTTCTCTTGGTGTGCTCTTAATTCTTGCCAATGTTTTGTTGAAATAGCTTTCTTAGTTATAGACCTATCTCATTAATTTCTCTTGTTTGATATGGTCTTTTATCATCCAGAATTGCAGTTTCAGCTAGTTGGCATTTCATATTCTTATGACTGCATTGCATGTTTTACTGCTATATGTCTTTTAACTGGCCACTTGATGTGTTTCATGTATTGCATTGTCCTTTTTACTATGAAAGCATGATTATGACCAACAGCCATAATCATTCTAACTGGTCTCACTTGAGGATTAACCTTGATTCACATTCCATGGTCATGTTGCTTGGCGAATAATCTTTTGCTCATGCAGAATGTATCGATGCTTCTTTTTCATGCCAGTGTAGGACAGGATTTTAGTGAGCTAGCGTTTAAGTATTCGGAGTTAGGGATCTTCTGGGATATTTTCTTCTATAGTTAATGCAATGGAAGGAGGTGTTCATAAAGCGGACAAAACGGAATTTAAGGAATGTTTTAGTTTGACATGGAAGCACCCGTACATTCTTCGCCTTGCATTCTCTGCCGGCATTGGTGGTCTTCTATTTGGCTACGATACAGGTACACAATTCAACTTTAGTTGTCTGTTCAGTGTCATATTGAAAGCATAGCACTTCTTTGTTTTCTAGGTGAGGTTTGTTATAAGCTACACATTGCAAAGTTTAATTGTTCATATAATATGATCTGATATGCATATTGTGGTTGAGAGATGGTGAAGGCACTTTAGGACATAGTGGTCCAAAGCATTGATCTTTCTTTAAACAATTTCTTCAAGGGGATAACGGATCGGGCTTGTCCCATTGGTCATACCACTTTGTAGCAACTAGATGTTCTGGGTTCAAATCTTGGACAGTGCATCCCCTAGTATTGGGACCTAGGTAATTACACTGAGGATGAGCCTTCCTTTGCATGATTTCCAAATGTGCATGATAATATGCATATTATAACGGTAAATCAGTTTGATAACTGTCATGAAATAAACCTATCTTCTGAATTTAGGCATATAAATCTCTATACGGGCTCCCAAAACTGCCATCTATGCTGTCCTTTAGAAGAAATCCTGTCTTACCAAACAAGATGTCATGCCCATGTCACCAAATATTGGTGGATAGAATGTGGTTCAGAGGTGATGAGGATGGTAGATCTGGTGCCTTAGTAGAAACTTCTTTATGCATGTCTGAAAGATAGCCTTTTCATATCGTTGGTCTAAAACATTCTGCAAATGTTTCTGGGGGTAGAGGAGGTAGTTGTCCATTTAAAAAAAAATGTTCACATCAAAGTTATCAGGTGATTCTAATATTTCACTGCATTAGGGATGTCCTTAACTTTTCTTGTGTTGGTGGGTTCTCCGTTATTTAAGCATTCTGCTGCCAGATGAACCTAGTTTGATACTGCACACTCATATTCAATCTGGTATCTTTTTGTTGATCTTTCTAATGTACAAACTTATTTCATGGGCCTCTAAATTTGTACAGGCCTAATGACTGCATTATATTGTACACAAAGTACACATTTATTGTTGGACTATTTAATGCATGTCAGAGAACATGTAGTGTTCGCTTTATTTGTTGTATTTCTGCGATGCAATCTGGTATCATTCCTGTGTGTCCAAATAACTCTTGGATTATTGGTGCATGGATTCAAATTTTTCGCTGATTATTGGTTTAGGTGTTATATCTGGAGCACTTCTATACATTCGTGATGACTTCCAACAAGTCGATAGGAGTACTGTACTGCAGGTTGGCTCCCTTATGTTCATGATAATTAATAATATGATTTTACAGAATTTGTTATTGTAGATCTTTCCCAACCTATGCCTCCTCCCAGCTTACGTGTTTGACCCATTACTTTGTCAATAGGAAACCATTGTCAGCATGGCTGTAGCTGGAGCTATAGTGGGCGCTGCTTTTGGTGGATGGATGAATGACAGATTTGGAAGGAGACCTTCAATATTGCTTGCTGATGTGCTCTTCTTTGTTGGTGCTATTGTAATGGCTGTGGCACCAATTCCTGCAATTATAATCCTAGGGAGAATCTTTGTGGGCTTAGGAGTCGGGATGGCTTCTATGACTTCTCCTCTTTACATTTCTGAAGCTTCTCCTGCCAAAATTAGAGGTGCTCTTGTTAGCACTAATGGGCTACTTATTACAGGAGGGCAATTTCTGTCCTACCTCATAAATCTGGCTTTCACGCGGGTAATTAGTCAAATTTCTCCCTTTCTGTTGAAGTGTTGTTCCCAGATGGTAATAATAGTACTGACATTTCAACTCCTTTTTTCCATTTTTTGGTGCAGACAGCAGGAACTTGGCGCTGGATGCTCGGTGTGGCTGGACTTCCTGCTTTAGTTCAGTTTATATTGATGCTGATGCTTCCCGAGTCACCTAGGTGGCTGTATAGAAAGGTAATAATATATTTCCTCTCATATCTGGATGTGGTTTTTACTGACATTTTTACATACATTTTTGTACAGCTTTCTACTTTCTGCTGTTTTAATCTAATCTTTATACAACTCTTCATTTGTTCTGCCCAGTATTTTGCTGCATGATAGTGATCATGGATTTTCTCTTTATTTTTATTTTTTATTAAACAGGAGAGAAAAGAAGAAGCTGCAGAAATCTTGAGGAAGATATACCCTTCTCATGAGCTTGATAAAGAAATAGAAGCTTTACGGTTATCGGTTGAAGCTGAAATAGCTGAGGAAGGTTCTGTTGATGGAAATGGCATGTTCAATAAATTAAAGAAGGGAATGGGTAGTACTGTTGTTCGCAGAGGGCTTGTGGCAGGCATTCTCGTCCAGGTAGCTCAGCAGTTTGTGGGTATCAACACAGTTATGTATTATAGTCCCACGATAGTTCAATTGGCTGGTTATGCTTCCAACAGTACTGCATTGGCGCTTTCTCTGATAACCTCTGGTCTCAATGCCTTGGGCTCTATTGTCAGTATCTTCTTTGTTGACAGAGCAGGAAGGAGAAAGCTGCTACTTCTCAGTTTGATTGGAATCATTACATGCTTGGCCTTGCTAGGTGGTGTGTTCTTTGGAGTTGCTTCACATTCCCCAGCAGTTGAGTTGACGAATCAGGTCAGTGGAAACTTAACTTGCCCTGATTTCAAGCCAGCTTCAGGCACAACATGGACATGTATGAATTGTGTGAAAGCCGCTGCTGGGTGTGGATTTTGTGCTCATGATGGGAATAAAGTAAGTACCTCGGCTATTTAAATTGTTAAGAACCTTTGTTGAATGATCATCAATAAGCTTTAGTATGTGATTTGTTCAGTTGGATGTTTTTAATAAGAAAGCATTGCTATCATCAGTTAAATAACGCAAACGTGGAATGCCTTTTCTCCAACTGGACTCTGGTCCAGTTGTTGCCATTCCTCATAGCGCATGGGCCAGGGAGAAGCCCCATGTGAAATCCCAGATGGTGTCAATGCCTTGGGGTGAATTTTCATTGCTTTAACACACGCATCTTGACATTGGATAAATTTAACTACTGCAACTAAATTTGATCATAAAAAAGATGTAATGGCACCACCAGTATCTCTGAAGAATATAACAGGCATATGCTCTTAGAGAGTGATGCTCAAAATGTTGCACTCCAGTCTTTTTTTTACTAAATTGGCTTTATCTATGTTGCATGAATGTCCATGTCATGTTGCTTGTGTCGACAGTAGAAGAAGGAAGTATTATTTAACTCCATTTTAGATGCGCATATATCTAGAATTGTTAGCATCAAAGTTTCAAATTATGTAATCCCGATCATGCCTTATTTGTTGAACAGCTTCTTCCCGGCACCTGCTTGACATCTGAATCTGCTGGAAAACAATTCTGCAAAGCAGCAAGCCGTGAGTGGTACACTCGAGGCTGCCCTAGCAACTTTGGCTGGTTGGCTCTCATCGGCCTTGGAGCGTATATCATCTCCTACTCTCCGGGCATGGGCACTGTTCCTTGGATTGTCAACTCTGAGATCTACCCACTGAGATACCGAGGAGTCTGTGGTGGGGTGGCTGCAGTGGCGAATTGGGTCTCTAACCTGATTGTCACACAGACATTCTTGAGCTTGACTGAGGCTTTAGGCACTGCACCAACATTTCTCTTGTTCTGCTGTATTTCTGTGGTTGCATTTGTTCTCATTTTCTTGTTTGTGCCTGAGACCAAAGGGTTGCCATTCGAAGAGGTGGAGAGGATGCTGGAGAGTAAAAGCTACAAGGCTTGGAAGAAGAGCTCTATCCGAGCTCAATCTTAGATATCCATGTTATTATTGAAAGTCTGTTCTATGTTGATAGTATAATAATGACCGCTTTATGACCTTATGATTTTCCTCCCTGAAATGAATATTTCAAACGCTGATGACTAGTCCGGGAAATATGGAGTTCAAAGGAATTTGGTACTGATAAGTTGTTTCTGCTGGATGGCATTCCATTAAATAATATACATGATACAATATCATGGTCTCAATATTATTAGAGAAGTTTAAAGGAGGAGAAGCAACAAAGCTAAATACAGTGTTTCAGGGCTGCTTTACAATGTATCTATACCAAGATACGCCGAACCGCTAACGACGATCATACCGGCCAGCGACTAGTTCGGCATGACTCGAACGAGTTCTAAATATAACAATAATTGCTCCTTCTCACAGACCGCAGCCAGGAAGTCTCTCTCTCCCCCTCAACGATAAACAAATTTGATAAAACAGCTAACTATTTAAGGACAGAAGAGAGTTTATTTTTAGATAATAAGGATTGGCAGGGGGGAGAGTTTCTTCTAAAATAAGAAAAAAATAGGATAATAAGGAAGTCCTTAGACTATATAAACAAATTTATTTTTAGAAAAAATACCTGTGTATTCTTCTAGGTTGTGCTTGGATACCAAATAGCTAACTACCCTCTAAATAGATTTAATCATATGTATCCACTCTCTAACTAACTAATCAACAAAAATGTTATTCCTTACTTAGTTGGTGCTCCCATATTTAGTAGAATAAAGTTGTAGAGAAAGTGAGAAGAGGGGGAGAGAGAGAGCACTGGATGATTAACTTTATTTTACCATCTTTCCTGAAATATAGTTGTCTAGGTTAGGTATCTTTCTGAACATTTGACCTAATAAATCTATCCACCAATTTTTGAATGGTGCTAAGTTAGTCTTCAAGTGTTCTTAATTATACATACATACTAAAACTATCATGTTACAAAGTTAAGTAAAATGGTGTCAATTACTCATTAATTTTTAAATTTTGAGACACATAATATTTCTTTTTTCTTCTTACATACAAAAGTGCAATTGTACGCGAATATGGATATTGGTACTAAAAATTTTTAATTTGATTTTCTAAATCTCAATCATCCATCTTCATTTACTTCGCCCCACTAACCATATTATATTAGCCCCTGATTCTACATTAGAGGGACGGATTTTTTCACTCCTTTATCGAATTAAACAATTATTTATAGTAGCATTTTTGTAATTTAAGAAAGATATAAGCTTTCATGTAATGCCTGGGGAAACATAGACCCTAGGGACAGCCAGATCTCTTGCTTTCGGGCCTTCTCCCTTGGAATCACCAAACCGGGCTTTCGCTACCTCCGCCGTTACTTCCATCTCTCTCCACATACTAAAAAGGCCATTGCTCATTAACCTCCCTCTCTCGAGTTAAAACATCTTGAACCTGGGAATCCGCATGGAGTAAAGCATTTATTGATCAGAAGTATTTTTTTTTAAAAAAAAAAAATTCTATGTTCTGGTGAGTCCAATGAACCCTTAATATAAAGTTGGTAAAAACTAAATTAAAAGTGCAAAGATTCAAATTCGTGCAGCAAAAGAAGAGGAATGTCCCACCATCACAGGCTTTCACATGTACCTATCGTGCAAGAGTAATAGCCTCTCCTTAAGGATAGAAATTTATGATCAATCTGACATGCAAATGCACCGCTTTTAGCGGTTCTAGGTTTGGCATAAATAAATTTAGGCAATAAACTTGTTAACCCTCCTACAATTGTCTATTTAACAAATCAAATTCATGCTTAAATCTTTGATTTATTTAACCTACTTATTGTCTAAATTCATGCTTAAATTTAGGTAATAGCCGTTTTGACTTATTTAATAATTGAATTGGGTCATGACCTAGCTTATTTAACCTATGTAAGGGTTGTTTAACCCATTTAAAACCTACTGAACTTGTTACTATCCTATTTAAATCGACCGGCCTAACTTGTTTAGCACATGATGATATGTACTCGGTGATCGTACATACATGATGATATGTACTCGGTGATTTGACACTTTTTGGCAAAAAAATTTCATTATAGCATGTGTTATGTGCCACATCATCATCCATATACTACTACGTCATATATATTTCACATCATCATCCATATGCCATATCACTAAAATAAAAATTTCTATTTGTTGTGCCACATCATTACCCATATGCTGACAATGGTGCCAGCAAGGAAAAGAATACCACATCATCACTAACCAGCCATGCAGTCACCAATCTAAGTGATTTATGCCACGTAATTGGCCATGTAGTCATCGATTAATGCTCATAGGGATTTTCAGTAAGAGAAAGAATCTAGAATCGGAGGGAAGAACGTCATTAAAATAGTGTCGAAATAATAGGGACCAAATTTGAACTTTTGAAGTTTAGGAACTTAATCCAAACTAAATTTGGAGGACTAAAAGCATAATTTACCCTATTATTTTTCTACTTTGATAAAACATTGGCTATTGTTAGGAGAGAACATAGGGAAAAAAGCATGAGAAAAACTCAATTTCTAAAGAAGGCTTTTAGAAAGCTCATCATGTTTCTTCCAAAAATTGTTGGCTTCAAACATTCAAAGTCAGTGAATGTATGCCTTTGAAGCCCACTTTGTCATAACTGAGGACCTCATTCAAAAAAACTAGTGTAAAGGTATTATTTAGATTATTTGACTCTGTATAATACCAAGATCTACTCAATACATAGCTAATGTGGGACTAGACACATATTTGCACAAGTCCTCAAATACTCATCCAGTTTAAGCCCTAGCATTCTCACCAAGCTAGGGATTCAACTTCATCCAAATCTCATCACATTTATCACATAAGTAGCTCGTGGTCAATTCAAATAAGCTCATGCTGCAGTGTTTGCTAGTTGACATGAGTCATGAACCGGGTCTGCTATGATACCATTTATAACAATCCAGGACCTCATCTAAGAAGGCTAGCCAAAAAATATTATTTGGATTCCTTAGTCCTGTATAAGTACCTAAGATCTACTTAGTGCATAGTCAATACAGAACTAAACACACCTCTTGAGTCCTCACATGCTTTCCAAGTTTAAGCCTGAGATTAATATTCTAATCAGCCCATGGTCAATCTTAATTGAATTATGCTAGAGGATCCTCAAGTACATATAGGGCATAGCTCGGATATGCTTTGATATCATTTTTTACATTCTAGGACCTCTAAAAAAACTAGTAGAAGGTGTTTTTTGAAGTCCCAACACTGCATAAATACCCAATATCCATTAAATACGCAACTAATCTGGGACTAAATACATGTAAGAACTATGTCTTGTGACATATTTTCATTGTGTGCCTTGCAACATGCCCCCAGACTAGAGACTCTTAACCACAATAACCGTCAAAACCGATCACATCTTTCCGTAACCTTCTTCCTACCCACCGTGAAGCAAGAAAGAATAGTTATATAAAGGTAGAGTATCCATTTTACAATCAGCTGGCCTCGGTCTCAGTCCCCTCATAGCGACCTCTAAATCAGCCAACAGGTTCGAGGGTGGAGGCTGGTCGACCTATTCTCGGTTAGGGACCGATGCTAGCCGAGTCAGACCTTGTACAGCCTTGCAAAGCCAGTTCAACCGACGGGCAATGTGAATGAAACAAAGGCGTCTCAGTTCCTCACGCGAACAAGACTCACATCATCATTGAAAGTAAGAGTTTTAATCAGCTCTGAGGAAAGGCCACTGCACTGCACCCTCCCATGTACTGTTAACATTTGTTACTGCTTGATCTCAATCTTATGCACTGATTTTAATCAGAAGACCAATAACTTCGAGGAGATATGATTACAGGGTCATGCAAGTCAATAGGTGATGTCGGAAAACAAAGGCAAGGACTGATTCACTTGGCAAAGAGGAACGAGGCAGTCAGAGATTCGCACCAAACACCGGAAAGTCGATGGCGTCGGTCAGGCCCCCACCTGCACCCAGCCTTGAACCGAGCAATGATCTATTGTGAAGGTCATATGAAACTTTTTGAGTAGAGACTTCATTTTGAAGCTGCGAAACCTTGTTGTTCGCGTTGATCATTTGATCTCTTGCCAGAGATCATGCAGGGTCATGACAGCCTAATAGCAGTTATGACCTTCATGGTCATAAGCCTGGACCCTTAGTTATTACCAAAGCAGTTTTACGCGACACAACTTTTGTAGTCGTCCATCAAACAAAGCATGCTGCTTCCATCAATGCTCGTTGCATTTACATTCACAAAAATTCTAACGTCAACAAAGCCAAAACAATCAGAAAGAGGGTGGACGGGCACTAATGGACTCTTGAGTGCTACTCTGACACGCTAATCAACGTGCAATCTGCACATTTTAGATATGTCCCTAATTCCAATCCAGAACTGACAGAAGAAAATAAATGGAAATACAGGTAAATCAAAACTAGAAATATCATAAAGTTGTAGACGACTTTTCTTTGGGATCCATAGCACATACAATATCCAGATACAGAAAACAGGTTGTTCTTCAGTAGGATTCAAACCCCTCTCTCGAAAGAGTAAGTACCTGCATAACTCCCAAAAAATGGGAGTTGATAAGTCATCTGCAGCAATCACACACTGTACCGACCACCTCTGCTTGATTTTTCTCTTCTTGAGTCGTCCTGTAAAAAGCCAAGAACCGAGAATGTAACATAGGATCTGAAACATACTAACCAGAATCAAACAATGACAATGGTTATAGAAAGTTAATCATATTTTCAGCTCATTTTGAGATATTTTACGAATAAAATGATGAAAAGAAAAGAAATACATTGACTAGCTGGCATCGATGAATCGAACATGAACAATATTCTCCAATATTATGAATGATGCATAAATTTCTAGGTTCTGAGACATACGTGGAAGCTGTATACAATCTTATCATTGCAGTCAATGATTTCCTTCCATTTCTTCCCAATGCTCATCTGCATGGTATCAAGAGAGAGTAAATTTACAGAAAAACTAGATGGTACAATTTCAAAGAGAGCTATATGCTTCCGTAAGAATAGTAATACCAAAAGTTTTTAAACAAGAGAATCAATAAAACACATTCATTTATATGTTTGAAAAACAATCACAAAATCTCATTGTGAAAAAAAAATCTCATCCCTTTTCCCTGTATTTTTCTTGCTTACCTAAAGCAAGAAACCACAAGGACAACTAACAACAGAATACAACGATGTAAATCCACTTGCATCAATTTGAGTGAGCAAACATGGAATAAGAACTTATGAGAATTCACACTTTGGCAATGATGATTATGCAAATTATCACTTCCCAATTGGTAAACCAGTTTAACGTGTTTCATTCCCTGAAAACTAAAAATATCCTCAAGATTTTTTATTATTGTTCAAACTTGGAGAACACAATCTATGAAGAATATGAAAGGTTGTATTAGTTAAGCACTGAATCAAATGTTGAAACTTCAGAAAAATTGCATTAAAAGAATGCTTCACATAGCTGTCAGCATAAGAAACATGCACCAAAAGAACTAGCAATGCTTGATAATTTGATCAACAGCATCCTCACCAGTAATCGTAATAGTAATGTAGTGGTAGAAATAATAACAATTCTACCAGAACAACGACAACATCAACAGCAGCTGGCGGTAATTGTTACATATAGGTGAGGAATCCACCACAGGATCATGCTTTTGTAATACATAGTTTTCGCACTTGAAAAACAAAATGGCTTTAAGCCCCCTAATCCTTGGTGATTGTTGATGTATAGTCAAATCTCAGGATTTTGATGAAGAATCACAAGATCATGATTTTTGTAATACATTTACTGCAAGAAAAGATCTTGAAAAATGAACTAGAATTTTGTTAATAAAGTCTTAGCAGGTTGACATTTTAATCCTCCAATCCTTAGTAATGGTTGACCTATAGGTAAATCCAATGGATTTTGATGAATCCCAAAGGTCATGATTTTGTAAGATATTTACTGTAAGAACAAGTCGCTATAACTAATCAATTGCTTGATAGGAACTAAGGAGCAAAACTTTGCTTTATACACAATTTGATAACTTAAAAATATAGAAGAAGAAAGTGTTGCTATGATTGCAGCATTATAATAATGATGACAGTAAATATTTCCAAGAATGACCAAAGCCATTGATGCAAGGTCCGTTGAACTGATACCGAGGCTCATAGCCGTCGGCCACTGGCACGGTACCATATGGATCCGTACCATTCCGTACTGGGACATACCGAAACATGGAGAGGGAGGGAGAGAAAGCACCTTCCATCCAAGTTCCAAGCACCTCCGGGGCCTCGGCACCACCCTCCCAGCCAAGCAACGAAGGACGAGAGGCCACCTTTCCTATTCGTGGCGTCCACCATGCCAATGGCAGCAACCAAGCAGTGAAGACAAGGGGCTGTGTAGGGCTTCAAGGGGGGAGAGAGGGGGGTGTTGGAGAGGGAGAACCGAAGAGGGAGAACTGGAGAGGGAGAGAGGACCTTCTTCTAAGGTTTCAATGGGTGGGTTGGGGAGGAGTTCGAGATGTGTGACGGGACTTGAGAGCCTTTAAAATTCTGAACATGGTCTTGAGAACGTTTAAAAGACCGAACAAGGGCCTTGGGGACTTTTAAAAGACTGAACAAGGCTGAACCAACTCCACCACCTAAGCCATTCCAATTCTTGATTGGTTCAGCCTGAACCATCCGATTAGGGTCGTTACAGCCTGAATCGCCCGTTTCGAGTTGGTACATCCTCTCTTGCATTGATGTGATTATAATAAAGAGATATACAAGAGATGATTATTACATGCTCTCTGACTCATAATGGACTCTTGTACCAAAGTTGGTCAAACCATCCCATGCCTAGTAGGCATACCAACCCAAATCAGCAGCAGGTTACCGAGATGGTTCGCTGATTCAGCTTAGAAAGAGGCCCGAACTGGTCTGAACTGAGCAAAACCAACTAGTTTCACTCAGTTCAGTGTAGTTCAAACCCCTTACCCTTTTTTCCTTTCCCTTTTTCCTTTTTTCTTTCCCTTTTTCCTTCTTTCCTTTCTTTCATTTTCTTCTTCTTTCTTTCCTTTCTTCCTTTCTTTTTCTTCTCCCTTCCTTTCTTTCTTTCCTTTTTCTTCTTCTTCCTTTTTTTCTATTAACATACCTATTCGAGTGGCTGCAACTCGACCTAAAGCCATTTTGACCATGAGTCAAAACTATCTCAAGACAACCTCAAGTTACAACCCAATAAACAACTCAACCTATTGTACAATTTAAGTTGCAGGCATCCGAAGAAATGGGCTGGCACACACCTATAACTTGAGTTGCATGTCGCATCACTTACAAAACTTTAAATAGCCCCCAAGTTCAGATAAAACAAGTCAATTTTTGAATGGAACATCCGGACAAATGGGCTGGCACACACCCATAACATGAGCTGCATGACACACCACTTACAACTCTAAATAACCCCCAAGTTTGGATAAAACAAGTCCCCCACTTACAATCAATCTCAACTAAAACCAACAATATTTTCAAACAAATCTATGTAAACAGTTAACAACAAGGGCTCCATTCCCAAACTTGTAGATGGAATTTCAGTCTAATGCCTATCAGGGCCTCTGCATAGGCCTTCGTCCTTGGGGACTTCGACACCCTGATGGCACTAGGACATCTTCCCCTTCCATTTACCTAGAGTACCTCCATATGATAAAAACGGATATGATACTTGGAAATGGCTCCACAAGAAAGCAATTTTGAGATTGTGAAAGGATCCGACACACTGGATACATTGAACCCCAATGTACCATGGGATGGGCTGAAGCTTTTAGAGAAGTCCCATTACATTAATTTATAAAAGCTAATGTGAACAAACAAACTACAAGACACCATCATTCACAACAAATAACAACTTGTTTTTTCATAAAATAGATTTATTTTTCCTTAATACTTGCATTATTCAATAGTCATCTAACCTCAAACTATGAGTAGGAAAAGCATAAATTCAACATGCTCATTGGTTGTACTGACAAATGATGAAGAAAAGACAGAATTTTTGAAACTCAATAAGTAATGTATATGTCTGTTCTATAATATATAAATATACTATGGCCTACCTATATAAACAGGTTTCAGCTAAGAACTAACAAAACTACACAAAGAACCTATATCACACAAAACTCTCTACAATGCCCTGTAATAACTTTTCTTGGCTTCTTTATTTTGCTTCCATTTTTTTCTCTTTTGTGGATTTTTCCTAATTCTTTTTAGCAAACTTTGAAAATTTAAGCAAACTGTAGAAACCGAACTCGGACCAGTTTTAGACCCTTGCTAGTGACCGTGCTCTCTACATAATGGAAAGCCTTACAAATCAACGAGAAAAGTTAGGCCACAGCTAACTAAGCTAGAGAATCCAACCATAGTTGTCAAATAACCTAGGAGACTCTAAGTGATTGACCCTCCATAGCCTTGGTGATTAGACGTCCGCCCAGATGGCGGATATTTTAAAACATTGAATAAATGATTTATACATTCACATATATTTCAGTTATTGATTAAAACTTGCATCTTTCTCAATAAATTATTTATATCAAATGATTGAAAGATACTTCAAAAACAATTAATGCATGACTTCCACTTAAAATATAATACTTCAATATAAATTTAGTTTACATTATTCTTGTTCTATATAAACTTAAAGAGCACAAGTATACGAACACTAAAGATTATTGTTAACAAGATGATGTTGCTAGTATGGCAACAGTAGTAACACTAGTATGTTGGTACTATTGAAGATAATATGAATAAAAGTAAAGCAAACTTTATTCTTTCTGCAGCATATTACAGCAACAAAAATCAAGAATAAATATCAAAGGATTTCAAATCCAATTTTTTTAAAAAAATATAATTTTTTTCTAAAAAACACAAAGATCCAAACTTCCCACAGAGGTGTCACAGTTTTTGTCAGCACATTAGCAGAACTAATTACCAAAGTATGTGCCAATTATCTCCAGTGGCATGACTGTTGCATCACTCACCTCCAATCATCCTGAACTATGCATCTGACTGTAATCACCACTGTTTTTGCACTGGAACTTTCAAGTGCCAAGAACTTTGCATTGACAACATCTAATTGCTCCACTCTACACATCAACCAACTTCACGTTTCAAAATCTATGCGTTAGTCACCTCTAATCACCCTAAATTACAAAGTGTGTATCATTCACTGAAAGTGGATTGGACAGCTTTGATTACAAGACCTTCAACCAATCACCTCAGCCTTCCCTTGCTGCCTATAGGGGATGGTAGCTGTTGGGGGAAAAGTGGTGACCGAGTAGGGAGCCACCAAGCGCCCCTCCGAGCAGGGAGCCACCGAGAGTCCCCTCCGAGCAGGAAGCGACGAAACACCCTTA
>JAOXJJ010000481.1:1796976-1812879 GCA_025769935.1 Phoenix roebelenii
TTCACTAGGCTGAAGCCTAGTACAGTTTCTTCTTTTGAGCAGCTCGGCAGGCAGTTCGCCACCAACTTTGCTGCCAGCCGACCTCAGCGGCGGACCTTCCCTTCTTGCCTTGCACCCTCCATCTTTCACAACCATCAAAAAATATTTAGCAATAGCACAGACCTAAATTGTGCTGCCCATTTGCTACAACTATCCTCACCTCCTGCTATCTGCCTTCATTTCGCAACTCATCTTCATTATAAAGAAGCGCAAATGTTGTCTTCTTAGTTCTCATGCATAAGATAAGTAATTGCCATCTCAAAAATTACCATGAACTGAACTGAAGAGGTGGTAGGTGAGCCATATTTTTGATGAAACCTGATAACTACATATGTGCGACAAAGAGCTATTAGAGGATAAAATTCTGTAAGCTTATCAGCAGGACATCCAGTGTCAGAGGCCTGAAATTATTCCAAGAATCCCTTTATAGAGTTGAAAAGGTTGAGCCACATTAACACATGCATTTCAATCTAAAATTACAGACGGTTAGCCAGGTAGTCCATTGTGGAGGCTAGAGCAAGAGCTAGTAAAAATTATCAGAGTCTCCTCAAGAAGATTCTTCCAATACTCAGATGAACTATGCCTCATTATATGACATGCAATTTTATAACAAGCACGACCAGTGTGATCTCAAAATAAGGTTTGAAAGACTAACTTTTGAAGTAGAAGTTTACAAGGGTAACATTCTAACATAAACCTTGCTACTAATATGTTCATAATTAATCCAGAAAGTTGATCTTTTATGTTAATTTGGTTATCAATAGCAAGAATTGAAGTTTATAAGCTAGTTTATAGTTGACTCAGTAACAGTTAATAGTTTTCAATGGACCCTAACACACATCACACCCTTGGCATCAAATTTTCACTGACATCAAAATTGAGCTTCAAAACTTTTTCACACCTTTTATATGTTAGATCATGTTCAAGAATTACCATAAAAGAATCTATATTTTTTTCAAACAAAAATAAACTTAAACGTTTTTCTCACTTATCGCCTTTTCCATATTTTTCTGACATTTTAAAAACCTTTATGCAATTGTGCAAAACCATTTCATGTCACCTTGGACTGAGCTTGGTTTCAAACCTTGGTAACAGCCCTGTCATCGCTCCCAATTTTAAGCTCCCTTGTACAGCTTTTTTTATTTCTTGAGCACTCCATCTTTCTTATAAACTCTCTCAATTACACAGGTGGAAATATTCTCTTCTTTTCTTTTAAAATATGAACATATTAAACACTTTTCAGCTTAATACTGCAACTGCAGAAGCCTAAGATTTCAACACAATGCAAACAAGGCTATATCACATTTCTTTGTTTTCCATAGGTAAAGTATGCTATGAACATTTACGACAAGAGTTAATCAGACCATTGAAATATACTAAAACCTTGCTAAAAAGATCAATTTATGGCTTGTCCAGTCAATCCATCTTTGTTAAAAATTTCATTCTAGCTAAAAATACCAAAGAAAACCCCGATCAACACTCAAATACCTTTCTTAGGTCAACCCTACAAAAAATAAAAACAGGCAACACTCCACCAGATGGGGATTATCGCATTCATCGACTGCTAGAATTAAAAGTAGAGCTTAAATAAATAAAAACACATTGACTAGATGCAAGCAAACTTCTAAAATTCACCTTCTCCTTTAAAGAAGTCCAATGATAATATTGAGCAAGCCAGCAAACCAAGAGAGTCTCATTACTCTCTCTCATTTACTCAAATTCAAATAAAAAGGAGTCATTTGAACGAACATCTTTTCCATGAGGCTAAAAGGGGATATCAAACTCCATGCTCTTAATGTTCATTTATAAGTATAGACATCTTTTTTATCAATATTTCAGGGCCAAATACAACTTCTTTCTCTGTGAAGGTGCGAGCAAAGTAATCCACTGATCGTTAGCAAACTTCTACCATTCTTCTTTGTCCTACATCAGTCACATTAATTTGATTACCATTACCATTACCATCAGCCATATTTTTTAACTTTAAGTCTTTTCCCTTTCTATTGCATATTACTCAACCGTTGTTTTCTTGCCGGATGTTACTTAGTCAATTCCCCTCTATAATCAACATCTTAATATCAAACTCCAATAAAATTTTTAAAGATCAACTAGGTTGTTTACATAAGAAAGTTAAATCTTCTGCACTTCAACATCCCCTAAGAGAAAAAATCAAGCCTTCTATGATTCGTTGTCATTCCACATGTTGCCCTACCCAAGCTAAATAGCAATCATCGATACTCTAAACCATGTCAATCTACGAGGTCTGATATAGACACTTTTATATACTCTAATTTGTCATGCATGTTGATCTCAAAATCATCACAAAAGACCACTAAGACCACATAGATGCATCAATGACTCATCCCATTCTTCCTTGCCAATAACCATAACCATCCAGCATTGTCCCATCTATTTGGTCTTGGCTTTATGGATCCTCATTCCACACTCCCTTGCCCAACATCAGCACAGTACTTCTCTCTTTTAAAAAAAGAGACCTTAAAACTAAACATGTAAAAAGCATCAATATGAAGTGCTGAAGTTCAAATAAAAGAAGAGCAAAAATTAAAAAACTATAAACAATTTTATACATTACATCTTCAATACTTGGGCTTATAATAACAGTCATAATTCATAATTTACAGAAAATAACACAAAATGTTATGTTCAACAGAACAATATCCAAAAGCTAGAGCACAGATTAGGTGTTTCACATTTTGCAGAAAAGATGCAATGTAATGATAGAATATTATTAATTGAAGCCCATTAAACTTCCTAAGTCGATTAAATAAAGAAAATAAGAACCTGAACAGCTTCATTGGTTGCTGTCTTAGTCCATAGTGCAAGCTTGTCCTGCCTCTGGCGCACACTAGCTACAACACCACAGATTTCCTCACTCTCATCAAACTGCTCTCCAATTAAAGCCATCAACTGCATGAATACATTATTCGTGCACCATGAATCAGTTGGAACAAAAGGAGTGTGTGAAAACCATAAAGATTAAAAGCCAGTAAATTACAAAAGGGTATAGCCATTAATTGCAAGGTCAGTGAACATAGTTTGATACCTAGATAGCGCCCATATGAAACAGAAGAAAAACATTATAAAGAAGGGGAATAAAAAACAAGGCCTTACCGTGTCTAACCACATGTTGTCAAGAGTGCCCTTTCTCCCACATGTTACAGACCACTTGCCCCCATTTGCACATTCAGGATCTTCCCACTTGGGTTCTATCCCGGTTTTGAAACAATGGAAATCAGCATTTGCTGGCAACTTGCTGGGACGAAATATCTGATCATACAAGCTAAGAAAGAAAAAAGACAAACACACATCAACTAGATTATCAATGTTATACAAAGAATGGAGTCACTGGACTATATGGAGTATAAGCAGGTTTTCAAGCAAATTCAAGAAGGGGAGACTGATACGCACCAACAAGATATAATATAAGTTCCACTACACGATAAATGAATTTAACAAAGCTAGGTGTTATTTGTTGGATAAATGGCACTCTTTCAGCACTTTTCAGGTGTAATTTTCTGGTGGCTGGATGTTATCCAGACAAGTATATAATTTTTAATTCTTTCCAGAGGCTGGTACCTTGTCTTTGGACTAGTAAATAGCAATTTTTAAAGAGTTGCTGACTAAATCCAACCATACCACCACAGTTTACAGAATCCAAAAATGTTTCCAATAAACATTTATATCAAACAAAAAGCTAAACGTGACACTGAGTTCATTTCTCCATTGCCAGTCTAAAATAAAAAACAAGTGATAGCACTAAACAATTATGGTAGTTTAGTCGTCAATGCAAGTTTTCCAAATCCTCTCACAACCTGCACGACATGTTTAACTTTCATCCATCTGTAGAACCTTCAATCACGTCTGGGCTAAGATGCTAGCATGACTAGGTAAGAAAGTAAATGCTGGCCATGCCAACACATGAAATCAGTAATGATCTACATATTTGAATAATAAAATATTCTCAGTTTAAAAAGCCTACTTGATCTATCCACTCTCCAGTGATGCATATTAGTCATGATGAAGGCCCAATTTAGATACTATGTTGCTTTGAAGATAGACAGGCAGATGAAACTTGCAAATGCATTGGGATGTCAAACTAAATTTGACAATTGTGATTATGATAAATAGCAAGAATGTCAGCAACCTACAAGAGTGTAAGGTAAGTGCCCTTAAACAGTTAAAGCATTTCAAGACTACCATGTCATGATCAATTATATAAGAAGACTAGTCTGCTGAGATATAGTCATCAATCAAAACATCCAAATCAATAATGCCACACTCATTGAAATTTTCTCTACAAGCCAAACTAGTGGTACTTCAAAACCAATGCTTTGGGCACACTGAAAAAAAAAATCACCAAAACAGAAACCATATCTCAAATATGGATGAAGAAAAACACAAGCTGGAGGGTGACAACATACACCTCAGTTGTGAGAGGGTGTCACATCCAAGTCGGTCTCTTAAGGTGTTTTTGTTATTTTAAAATCAATTATGTTTGACCATTCTGAGCAAAAGCTTGCTAGCTTATACACAATGTTCGTTATTTGTTCATAATATTGTATCGTGATCAATTTTACCTGAACAAATACTGTACAATTCATAGAATCTGCATCAAGCATGTATTGGTGAATCGAATAGCATCCAATACTTGGATGCTTATCGAGTTCTTCGATTACAATTTTTAGACATTGATAAGAAATTGGAGACTTTCAACAATGAGTTCCATCAACTAATAATAATATCAAAATTGGGCTTTACTTCTCTAAGATAGGTCAGGGAAATAGGCATTAGACCTTGCAAAATGTCATGTTCTTTATATCTTTGAACTACTTTTGGAGTTTTGGATGAGAAATTTGTATATTGAAAGCCCTTCACTATATATAGTGTGTGCATACATAAGCATAACTACTTTTTCCACGTCCCTGTAACACCTCTTTCTTCCTCTTGTAAAGTCAAATGGTGTGTTTTGAATCCAATTCTTGCTTCATGTACTCCATGCAACATTGACAACAGTATGTTGCATTCTACATATTATACATTATTATGGTATCATTGTTGATTATAGAATTTTATGTTTGCAAGAAGCAACAACAACATGTCCTTAGTGAGTAGAAAGTATGTGATCAAAAGAGACATGAAACTTCTACTCCTTAAACATGATTTTAGTGATTGTATCACATTAAATCCACGATGAGTGCCATGCTAGCATGTTATCAGCTCAGTAACATTGTATACATATGAATTATTGATGCCAACTTGTATTGATGCATTTCATATCAATTTAATAGGCACCAGTACAATGTTTTTCTTTACCTTTTTTTTTGTTTTAAACTTGTAGCTGACCATCCTAAACAACCTTATTTCTATTCTAGGTTGTCTGAAACTATTCTCTCCTTCCCTGTCTATGTTTGTAGCGACCAGACAAGATTATAACAGAAAATTATCATTCTAAATCAGACCAAAGGGTCAGAACCAGATATTGTGGCGGACTTTATAAGCTTCCCACAAATGTTGTTATATGAGCTTCTTGTCTTACCAGCTAGGTAAGTAAGATATTTCAACATGTTGTCGATATGTTGCATGTCACCTATATTTTTTATCATGATTTTAAGATTTTTTATGCTTTTATTATGTAAAAAAAATCATGTAACATTATTTTCTACAGCAAAGTACTCAAAACTATGCAATGCATCACTAGATTGATAATTAGCACGAATACGAATTATGGAGTTAGATTTCTGCATACTTGTTATTAACCAAATTTATACAATTGAACCATGTGTATACATTAATATGAAGCTTCTGACAAACAGCCTATGTTATCAAAAAAATATTAAAAAATGAATAAACATGCCAATTGCAAGTCATTTTACGGTATCACATATTTTCTATGGTAGTGCTTGCTAAATGTCAGAACAGTATGATGACTGTGCCAGCCCTTAATTGACACAACAAAATACAAGATAATTTAATCTCCTACCAAAGTCAAGGCCCCATCATAATTAGATGTTAAATGATGAACTCTAATTCGTATGTTGTCAAAGACATTGTTAAGTATACTGGTATGAAGAAATTGCAGTACAAGAATAGGATGAGAAATCAATAAAACAAATGAACATGAACCTCATTAATATGGAAATAGGAATCTTTTTCAAAAAGCCAAAGGCACAAGGGAAGGTGTTTAGGATCGAAAGAGGCAAGTCAAAAACCTCAAAGCATAAGGTGCAGGCCTTATTGATATTTCTAGAATGTTTAGAATTGAAGAAAAACAATATGGGAATAGATAAGGTCGAATACAAGGATGATATGAGTGAACTTGCAGACAATTTTAGTACATAATATATCCCATATGCCAAACATACATAAAGAATAATGCCTAGCATTATTGTCTTATCTTAGCATGCCAATATTTCCAACATGTCTCCGCACAACAGCGCAATGTTAAAAAGCGTAACTAAGAAGATGTGAACCATACGTGGACCTCTTAGCTTGATAACATTGTTCTTGTAAAGGATCACCTATAAGCCTCGGCAATTTTTCAAAGAGACACACCTTAAGGCTCGATGTGAGATATTCCTCAATTAAGTCTTTTGAAACAAAAGTAGGAACACAGATCAAGGTAATTTGATGACATAATGTTTGAACTATCTTCAGAGGAATGACAGTATTATACATAAAATTAGCTCTATTACAAGAATAGACTTGGATCTACTCAAACTGCTGTTCTACTGAAATGGTTCAAATAGTTTCTCATACAAAAGGCGAAACCACCAAATAAGCTAAAAGAATATGTTGCATGGTAATCAAATGATGCCAATCACAGAGGATTCTCAAGCCAGACTTACGAGGTCTTTGGTTGTTAAAAGCAGAATTTTCAAATATGTAAAATGATGAGGAGAATGTAAGATGCTAAGGGCAAAAAACTCAATAACTGTGATGCTTAAAGGGATTATATGAATCTCACTATGCAGATACACACCCAGTGTAGAACATCATTGCATGTGATTCGAAAAATAATGTAAAATTACAAATATCTCAATTTGTAGCACATCCAGATGCAACTAATACCCTACCAAGATAACACTTATTCCTCCTTAAAAATAGAAAACAAAAACCAATATATATATATATATATATATCAGACACCAATACGTTGAATACAGGAAGCACTGCATTGTAAGCAATCAATACAAAGTAACAAAAATCAATATCGGAATTCAAAGATTTGTAATTAGGTCAAAACAATTAAATAAAACCAAAACTAGCACAAATTATATGAATTTACATAAGGAAAAATCTGGCAGATAATATCAAGTCAAACAAGAAGCATCGCACTATAGCATGACCAATCGAAGGTACCAAGAAAAGAAAGAAAAAGATCATAACAAATCCTACGAAAATCACACGATGTTCCTCTGAAAATTCAAAAAATTAAAGAAAACCTAAAATCAAGAAGCATCATCTAGTGAAGCAACCAAGGTAACTCTTTACTTCTTCTTCTTCGTCTAATATCAAAAAAAAAAAAAAAGATCGACAAAATATCACATGGATTTCCCACCAAGAAATCTGGGACACGGATCGCATAGAACCCCCAGAAGCATCGCATCGAGACCAATCAAGATCGAGAGAAAAAAAAAGAAAGGAAACAAAGGATTCTTGGCATCAAAATTTGAAACTGAGAAGAGATCTAAAACTAGAGAAAGCGAGAGAAAGACGGATAAATTCGAACAAGAGATAGAGAGACCGACCACCAGAATTCCTCGACGGTGTCGAAGGTGTAGACCTTGCGGAGGGAGGTTCCCCAGGCGGCGCCCTGCTTGGGTTTGGACTGGTTGTCGAACCAGAACGTCCACTTCCGCTCCAGCTGATGCGGCACCTTCTGCCCTCCCTCGCCCTCCCCACCGCTCACTGCCACCACTTCCTCCGCCGCCTCCACTTCCGCCGCCATCCCTCTTCGATTCCTCCGCCTCCTCCTCCTCTTCTCTGGAGAGAGCCCAAAGAGAAGAAATCGGGTCGGTCGGCTAGAGAAAGAGGAGTCGCCGCAGCTAAATAAAATAGGTTTTATAGAAGGAACGAACGAGATATCGGCCTCGATTCTTTTATCGCCCACCGATGTATCAGCCGGTATAAACTGATGTAGATGCATCCGAGAATATCCACCGTGCAATGCTTATAATTATCTGCCGAGATATTTCTCTTTTCTAGGCTCCTGTAACTCGTATTACTCTACGTCACCTGACCAGATAAATATATGACATAAAATTTGAACAACCTTAATTCGAATTTAATTATACAACAATATTCACGTGCATTTGATGGGGGTAAATTCGCCCAGCCAACTTCATACCGTCATACACCTCCAAGACAGGACTTGGCTGTGTTTTACTTTAAAATATATGCCATATTTTACTACCTATGGCAATATTTTACTAGCCAATTCCGAAGGAGGAATTATATTCTAATGCACCACATCGCCGTGCATGCTGCTAACCACAATCGCTCGTTTCTATATCAATATATTGAAATAAGTACAACACCATTAGAATCCTTAAAAAAGATGCAATATAATGTATGCTATATAGAAGTAATCTCTTGACAATTAGGGCACCGCCAAGCCTCGAACGGTACAGAAAAAAATCCCACGCCCACATCAGTATTCTTGTGTTCGTTTTAATCTACTAATTGCTCGAATGTAGCTAACCAAACTGTACTTCCCCTAATTGGCCCATGTCCAACCCCACAAAACCGAAGGACCTATCATCATAACTGAACTCGTCTCCATCCAGCACAAACCCGACATGCTAATAGAGTTAATGAATATAGTGTAACACTCATTTCCATAAGATGACCCAATCACCCAACCATCCTGGGCAGCCATCCTGTCGGCATACTTCCACATACCGACTTGAAAACATTTTTTTCTAAGTAGTACTGCATATACAATATAGAATAATCTCGACAATTAGACTGCGATCATAGAAAGTTTAAATGATCATTAGCACCTGTCTCGCATGAACAAAGTTTGAACAATATGTTGTCCAAGGAAAAGATCTTCCACCCTCAATAAAATTACCAGATCCTTGCAAACCATTAAACTTTTTTCCCCTGACGGCAGCAAGTTCGTTCGCATCTTGATGCTTTTCAAGCTTGGCACCATAGCATCATACGTGCTTTCTAGATTGCATCAAACCATTGTCCTACCTTGGCCAATTCTGAACTCTTTCAGCATTGACAGACCGCGTATCAACCAGTTAACTAGAATCTGTAGTTATCCCCGTCATCCCAGCATACAACAAAGTATACAAACAGTCGCATGTCTAACCATTTCGACATGCGGAAAAATGCTGCTCATTCAACACTATCTTTGGTGATACAGATCATAATCAACATAGTCTTTTATGTACAGAGGCCTATCAACTCAACCATTTGAAAATTGGATCCCAGTTACAACAAGAGCCCTGTGAGACCCAGAAGGAACCAAGAAAGTTCTTCATGGATGGCAGATTTTTCACCAAGCTCTCCTAATAAAGAAAATAATTCTATAGCTTGTAAACAAACAATTAATTTAACTTCTCTCAATACCTGCTTCTCATTACAGCACTGGACAAATACGTGTTCAATTCTTTTGATGGCACCCATGCTAGGTACAAACTGGAGAACCTCCCACTATTTGTCCAGCGAAGGAACAGTATTTTTTTCCCTGGATTTCAGGTGCGTATCTGACCACACCTTCCCTGCAGCTCTGGAAAGCTTCAGTTAATTAAACTATAAATCATGGAAGAGTCTCCTAATATGCTCGACTGTTGCAAGCATTAATGTGACAGGGCACCGTTTGTACTGTCATTTCAAAAGCCAAGCTTAGACCGTCAGGATGCATGGTAAAAGGTATTCCATCTCATGACAGAATTGTTAAGAAGTCTGAGGACTTGCCTGTGACACATACTTAAATATGCAAGCATAGCAGAAAACAAAGCCAGAAACGGCAATAACCGATAGATTAACCCGTTTCTGGGAGCAAAGCGGGCACAAAGTCCTGTCTGGTGGCAATGGAATTCCATCTTCAGCAACCTGTGGTTAAGCAATAGCAAACAAAAATCATGAATGAGAAAGCAGCTCCATATGCCAGCCTTCTATCTGGAGATCATTTCAGCTCAAGAAAAAAGATCTGGAAATCATTGTCAAATCTATAAAAAATGTACCAGAGTTTGGGAGATTATGGTTACCTAATTACATCATTAGGATATTACATCATTAGAATATTACTTAATAGGGCTATGGTAATGAAGAATCTAGGTTTGAGAATTCCTTCGCACTGTTTAGTTTGCCAATGTGAATAAATAATCCGGTGGCAAAAAAACTTCCAAGCCAATCTACTCAGATACTCTATTCCAATTTCCTTGCCAATTTAATAATCAGAATAATGACGATCACCATTTAAACCAGAACAGAGAAGCTTTAAACAAGATTTTAGGTGCATCTACTTGAAGGTTTTTGATAAACAACAGCACGTGATATAGTCTGACACAGACACTACTTTTACATTAGGGATGCACATGGTTCAGGCGGTCAAGGTTACAGGTTCTGGGAAAAGAAGCAATCCCAATTAGTTTCCGATTACTGCAACCAAATTGAACTGGTCAAATTTTGGAACAAAACTGAACCAACCCAACCAAAATCCACAGGTTCCCATGGTGCCAAAAAAAATATTAGAAAATCAGCAAAATGAAGCATTGATTTTATCAAAGGAAATCCATTGAGAAGTAAGTGAGCAACATAAACCAACAAAAATTTATTTCACAACACCATATAACAACTAACCCTAAGAACATAAAAGACTTGAAAATAACATGGCACCAAAAAAAAAATATCAAAGGAAATGAGAAAATGAGCAAAAACTGTAAGTCTATAATATAATAAACAATGAGATAACATATCTTACATTATAAAAAAAAACTATGACAAACATTATACATGTAACATTATAAATATAGATTGGTTCAGTTTGGGTTAGATCAAGTTAACCGACCCCTTTACTTAGAACTGAAATGATCCAGTAGGGTGTTTAACAATGAGAACCAAAACCAGAGCAAGGTAGGTACAACTCGGGATTTTCATGCCTGGCGTTCGATTTTATCGGACAACTCGGGATATTTTCCCTTCACTTTGGGCATTAACCAGAAGAACATAGATCAACAAATAACCAAAATGAAGTAGGCATCAACGACTTAAGCCTGGAAGCGGCACCTGTAGAACATTATCTGTTCAATCATGGGTCATCGGTCATCGCACAAGTAGGGAGGATCACTCAACTTATAAATACTATACAAAATTCTACACAACATAGTCATGGACATTATACAGGCA
This sequence comes from Phoenix roebelenii, assembly GCA_025769935.1. Taxonomy (NCBI): domain Eukaryota; kingdom Viridiplantae; phylum Streptophyta; class Magnoliopsida; order Arecales; family Arecaceae; genus Phoenix; species Phoenix roebelenii. The sequence goes on from JAOXJJ010000481.1 coordinate 1,808,401, forward strand.
ACACAATGGATTCCTTTTAGCAGTGGAGTCAAAAAAACAGAAAGGAACAAAACCCTGCTCTCCTACAGACATAGAGCTTACGAAAGTTACCAGGCGAAAAAATAAAAGGAAAGCATGTCAAAAAGTTTGGGTCCTTGGAGCCATGTATAGACTTTTTTTTTGTTCTTTCTTCTTCTTCAGGGAGGGGGGTTACAGAAGTCCCTCAGGCCCAATTACCTACCATAGCTATGACCATCAGAGTCAGCCCATACCAGTGATAGACATATTTCTATATTTGCACAGTTAATCCTAACCAAAGTACAGTTTGAAAACCCAAATCTATTCGAACTGGACTTCAAAATCTAAGATAAGATAATCATGAGGAAAAAAAACCAGCAAAAGAAAAAAACAAAAATTAAAATAGTTGACCTCGTGGTCACTACTACATATCAACATCCCAAACTCTTTTCCATATACAATAACTCAATCAATCATGTATTCAACTTCTGCACCAAGGTTGATTATGTAAGTATGTTTTTAAACTTACGCTGGTGTGTCCCTTCAAACTCAAGTTTTCTGATGTTTACAATCATTATCGCTTCCAGGTTTGAATCACAGCACTCTTATCAAACCTATTTGTCCATAATCTCATCATTCTCCAAACTGCCATTTTAAAAAAATCATCATAGTAGGCCTCCAAGAGCAGACAGCAAATTATTGCTATTTATGCAACTTAAACCATGGTACTAAAAACATGAAAAAAGGGTGGCTCTTCGACTTCTATGATTCTTTTGTGTCTACATACATCTTTTAGAACCATATCGTAAATATAAATTTTTTTAGGAGCAAGCGAGCAGTGCTTCATGCTAAGGTGTATGTAAGAACTGCATCTTGTAGACCTTACATACATCTTGTGCTTGCATTTGATATCATTAGCCTTGTTTTCTTAAATAAGCTCTCCAAAGTTTACAGGTCATTATTCTTTCAACATGATGGTTTCCTTCAAGTTGGTCTTATCTCTTAACATAGTTGTGTTTGAACCCAAAAATTAGTTGATCTTTAACCAACTATAGTAAATGGTCAAACACATGGCCAATAAAGATTTGGTTAATTATTTAGGAATGGCCCTTGAAAGAACCATATTTGGCCACTTGTCACTTATACAAGAGGTCGTATTTAGTTAAAAGATTACATCAATGTAAGCCGAACCATGCTGAATCGGCTATTTTGAGGCGTACCAAACTGGATTGGTCAGTTACCGACACAGTTTATCAAGTTGAAACGAGATATCAAATACATACCCTCGCTATGTTCAAGGCCCTCATTTATCGAACCAGATCGGTCAGTTACCAGCCTCCTCCACTATGAAACAAAGGCTCAAAGCCTCCCAGCTCTCCTAATGCCATGTTTGAAGCTCCTGGTCTCCGTCGATGACGACGATGACATCCCAGCCAAGTAAGTCCCCCCCCTTTCTCTCTCTCCCTCCCTCCCTCCCTCCCTCCGAAGACTCTAGAAGTAAAAGGAGAAGCAGGCGGGCAAAACCCTCACCCTGACCCTTGAGAGCTTCTGAATCGAAGGCATAGCTTCAATCCTCTTTCTCTCCTAAGACTCTAGAAGAAGAAAGAGAAGCGGGTCAGCAAAACCCTAACCCTAACCCTTGAGGGCTTTTCAATCGGGGGCATGTCTTCAATCCTCTCTCCTTCCCTCCCTCTTCTTCTTCCTCTCCCCCCTCTCCCTCTCCCTCTCCCTCCCTCCCTCCTCTTCTTCCTCTCCCTCCTCTCCCTCTCCCTCACTCTCCTTCTTCCTCTCTAGTCCTCTCTCTCTCCCTCCCTCTGGTTCATGTACACCGTAGCTTAGTACAGTATGGACTGATACCAAACCAACAGACGCACCTACGGTACCAGTTTGGCTTACCTTGGATTAAGTTCTTAAAAAAAGTTATCAAGATAAGAGTGAGTGGTTCATGCAAATAATCACTGCAATCACCAAGGAGGAAGTTACCAAGACAAGGAACCATCCAAAAAGGGTAGTTATTGCTAGAAATAACTATCTATATAATATCATAAGAATTTAAAGAGGCTTTATTTGGGAACACACACTCTACACACATGGACCCTTGACGGTCCTACCATCAGATAAGGCTTCTAAACCTCTTCTTTGTACCACGATGAACATTGAGAGAATTTTGCATCCATGACCTGGCAAAAGTTCTCCAGCATGACATTCCATTCCACCTTGAAGAAGATTAGCTGAGCATAAAGGGCATTCTGCATTCTAGTCCCGTATTGATTTATCTAGTTCTCTTGCATGGCATTCTACTCTGGAGAAGTTTTGTCGGTGTACATATTTCTTCTATGTGATCAATCCCTCTGTTGTTTCTCTACCTGTGAGTTATTATTTTTCCCCTTAGTGACTTATTTCTTTGCAATGTTTGCATCATTTTAGAAAGTTTAAGTCCTTTTACTAAGGCACTATAGCAGTTTTACTTGATCACTACATGTATATGATTGACCTACCCGATTTGTGGCACCCATTGCAAGTCTCGATCCATAGATTTTTATTGTCAAGAAAACAGTTGTCACAATGACTAAAAAGATAACATTCATTTATAAAATTCAGACTTTAAACACTTTTACGTACTTAAATAGACTACATGCTCAAGAATTTTTTATGATATTTTTTTCTCAAGATAATAGTTGATATGCCTCGAAATGAACCATGACCCATACAAAGGGTCGGCCAACCAAAGCTTGCCACGAAGCCTATGAAGCACCAATTAAAGCCCGCCACGTGGCATGCCCAGAAGTATGCAACTGAATTCAAATTTCAAAGACTCCTTATAGCTAGTGACACTTCGGTCAAAATCTCGAACGACCTCTAAGATCACACCAGCTAAACGAGCGAGACACGATCTACGTGCGAAATGCCCGTGCCTGATTCTCGGAACGTGCGGAGGTTTGCCAATCATGGCCAACCCATATGCTCAAATTCTGAGGCGGCAGACTCTCGCCTTCGCATATACAATCCACTCTCCGGAGAACCTTTTAGGTAAGTGCTCGGTTATCCTAACGGACTACCAAGAACCTCCTCTGTTCTTTACGTATTGGCCTGATTTAGGCATCGGTAGGTCCCCACCGGACACTCGGGCAAGAGGACTTCTTCATCTTTGCTGTTTTGGGTCAGAGTGCAGTCGTAAACTAGGACACCGGCTACAACCATCCACCCTGAGTCGCAGCACTGCACGACCCAAGCAGCCGATCGCCAAGTCCCCGCTCGGCGCATGGGACAGGCCGGTCCTCAATGGCAACAATAGTTTTTATAATGAATTATTGGATTTACTAATAACAAACTATGAAACATTGACCTGTCTTACTGAAATCTTCTTAATCAAATTCGGTCACTGAAATCTATTTTTCAATCTGATTTGAAGCAGTAAAGATAATGATAATTATGAGGTCAATAAGGAAAACAAAATTAATCTAGATAACATCATTTTCCTCTAATTTTGCCTCTCCAAGAGAGTAATTTATATCGTATCAGTCCCTTTCATAAGAGAAATAATTGAGCGAGAACTATATAGCAACGACCCAGAACCATAATATTATTTGCAATAACAGAATTCTTGAAGGGAAAAAGTTCCTCCTTTCAGTGATTTCCAGTTGAAACACCGCCAGACACAGTCGGCAATCAAGAGGAGACCGAAGTCTAAATTGATCGACAGAGAAGGATGATATTTACAAAACCCTAGCGTCAATTGGAACAAAAAGGAGAGAACCGGAATCGAAGAAAAGGGAAAGAAGGGGGGTGGCGATTACCCCGAGGGAGTAGGTGAGGGCGGCCCTGAGGCTGGCAGGGAGCTGTTGCGCGGCAGCCATCTCGAAGAAGGTCGGCCGCGTCCCCTGCCCTCGCACCTGGAACAGCATCTCCTCCTCCGCCGCCGCGACCAAAGATTAGGGTAAGGGTTTCGCTTCTTTCTTCGAATCCAGATAGAGAGAGAGAGGCGGGGAGGAGGACTATTTCTAATTTCTGGCGTTCTTCTTCCATATTGCCCAGACCGTTGTTTCTTTCCTTTTCCCCTCGTTTCTTTTTTTTCTTTTCTTTTCTTTTCTTTTCTTTTCCTTTTCCTTTTGACCCACTTTTTGGAGATGGGAACGTTTATGCCACGTGTCGGCAGTTAAAGGAAGACATGATTCCGGGCCCCACCCTATTATCGTAATGGGCTTTAGCCGTTAGGGCCTGGTCTAGCGTTCCAACTCGTGCAATTCCGCTCAAGAGGAACTTCAAATTATGTCCCTCTTAATCTTACATAAACCAAGGGTTTTACAAATGACATAGAATTTATTGTGTAGTGCACCAAATTAATATGTGTTTTTTTTTTCGTCAAAAGAAATTGACTGGTTAAATCTTTTTTTATAAGTAGTTGAATGCCGTCTTGTTGCGACTCTTTTTTTTTTCTTTTTTCTTTTCTTTCTTTTTTTTTTTTCTTTTTTTTTTTTTTTT